>SNQJ01S0157998.1:8043-22064 GCA_010110895.2 Picea sitchensis
TAACCCCTTCCAGAAATTTGAGGTGAATTTTGGTTCTTTGTCAAACACAATTGTCTTGGGAATACCTTGCAATCGTGCTACTTCTCTCATATAGATATCAGAAACATTAGATGCCTTGTGGGTGGTCTTCAATGAAATAAAATGGGCATCTTTTGTAAGCTTCTCCACCACCACCATGATGGAATCATGTTTCTTGTTTGTTCTGGGTAATACTGTGATGAAATCCATTGTCACCACTTCCCACTTCCACTCAGGAATGGGTAACGGCTGTAGAAACCCTGCTGGGTGTCTATGTTCAGCTTTGACCTTCTGGCACTCCATACTTCTGGAGATGTATTATGCAATTTCCTTCTTCATACCTGACCAAAAGTAATGGATCTTGACTCCTGCCACTGTTTTCTGATATCCAGGGCTCTTGACTCCTGCCACTGTTTTCTGATATCCAGGTTGCCCAGCATAAGGTACATTATGCATTTCTTTCAAGATCATAATTCTCAATACCTGGAAATTAGGTACATGAATTCTATCTTTGTATAGGAGTGTTCCATCATCTTCAAATTTATAATCTTCCACTTTTTGTAGCATCTTACCTTGTTGTAGCTTTGTCACCAACTCCATGTACTACAAATCTTCATTTGCAGCTTCCAAAATTATGCCTTTAATATCAGTTCGATACATGCTAATGGTTGTAGCATGGAGTTCATGCACTCTTTTGTTGAGTGCATCAGCCACTTTTTTCTCCTTTCCTTTGATATGCTTGATATCAAAGTCATACTCACAAAGGAATTCCAACCATCTACTCGGCCTAGAATTCAAGGTCAGTTGATCAAAAAAATACTTCAGGCCATTATGGTCTATCCTTAATTCAAACCTCTTTCCCATGAGGTAGTGTCTCCATTTCTTCAAAGCATGCACTATGGATGCCAACTCCAAATCATGAGTTGCATAGTTATTTTCATGATCCTTCAGCTTCCTAGACTCATAACATAATACAAAACCATTATGGATGAGGACTCCCCCCAGTCCTTCTTTGCATGCATATGTACATACTACAAAATCTTCATTCGGATCTGCAATCCTCAGGATTGGAGCATAGGTTAACAGTTGCTTCAATCGCTAGAAGCTTCTCTCACATTCTTTTGTCCATTGAAATTTCTTCTCCTTCCTTTGCAAGGAAGTGATGGGGTGAGATATTCTTAAGAACCCTACAATGAAACTTCTATAATAACCATCTAGACCCATAAAGGATCTAACTTCTTTCACATTCTTCGGTGTTGACCATTCTCTAATGGATTCTATCTTCTCAAGATCCACAGCTATCCCATCTTTTGAAATGATATGTCCCAAATAATGGATCTTCTTTTGATAGAATGAGCACTTGCTCAATTTGGCATACAGTTGGTGCTCTCTTAGTACTTGCAACACCATCCTCAAATAATGTTCATGTTCTTCCTCCGACTTGGAATACATCGGGATGTCATCCAAAAAGACTATGACAAACTTGTATAGATATTATCTTAATACACCATTCATTAGGCACATGAAAGCAATGGGTGTGTTTGATAACCCAAATGGAACCACTATGAATTCATAATGACCATACCTTTTTTTGAAGGCAGACTTACTAATTTCTTCATCCTTTATCTTTACCTGGAGGTACCCTGACCTCAGATCTATTTTTGAAAATATCTTGGCATCCTTCAACTGATCAAAGAGATCATCGATCCTTGGCAAAGGATACTTGTTTTTAATAGTCACTTTGTTCAACTGTCTGAAATCAATGCACAATATCAATGTCCCATCTTTCTTTTTAACAAACAAGACCGGGGCACCCCAATGTGACACACTTGGGTGTATATACCCCTTCTTCATAATTTCTTCAAGCTGCAATTGTAGTTCTTTCATCTCTAGTGTACTCATTCTGTAAGGAGTTTTTGACACAGGAGCTACTCCAGGCATCAGGTTTATAGAGAAATCAATATCTCTCTTCGGGGGTAGTTCGAGTACCTCCTGGAATACATATTCAAAATCTTTTAATACTGCATGGTCTTCAATATTTGACACCTTATCCTCAGGTGCTTCTTCCATATGAGCTGCAAATATTTGGCAGCCCTTCCTGTAGCACTTTTCCAGCTGCATTGCTGAGATTTCTTTGACAGTAACTGCCCTTGGGATTCCCTGTACTTTCCTTGGGTTTCCTTCCTCATCCAGGCAAGTGAGTGCCTTGCTACGATAGTGTAAGATGGCATGGTGCTAGTCCAACCAATCCATCCCAATTAGACATTCATAGGAACCTAAAGGTAAGATGTTCAATTCATCCCTTATGCTCAATCCATTCATGTCCACTGGACAGGACTTAACCAACTCAACAACCTTTCTCTTGGCTCATGTAGCCAGCTACACTAACCAATATTTTCCATGCTTGCTTCTTGGAAAATGCAAACTTTCCACCATTCTAGGATCTATATAACTATGACTAGCTCCTGAATCTATTAAAATAGTAATGGTTTGGTTGTTGATCATACCTTCAACTTCAATCATGTGTGATTAAAACTCATATTGTTCATTGTCCAAGGCTGCATAGATCCTTGGTATTCTACTGCCCATGTCCTCCATTGTTTTTTCCTGTTGAACATTGTGGACAACTCTCACTTTGTCATTTATGTGGGGGAAATATTTGTACCTATGATTTCCTTTACAACCCCAACATTCCATAGGTGTTTGTCTTGGAATTTGCCCACCCATTTCAGCCTTCTTGGGCTCTCTAAAACCTGACTTTCCTTGAGGGATATTCCTGAAAAATGGTGGTTTGTTTCCCTTTTTCCTCTACTCCCTCTTAAACTTTGTCTTGTCTTCCCAAGCCTTTTGGAAAGTATGCTTTTATTTTTTGTTGATCATATAAGCATTTTGCTCTCCTTATAGTTTCTTCCATAGTTTTTGGGTCATCATATTGGATCTTGTCACTGATGGAAGATGGCATCCCACTCAGATACCTTTGAATATTAATTGTCTCATCCTTGATGAAGGGGACATATTTCAACAGCTCCAAGAATTTTCTTTCATACTCATCAATGGACATACTTCCCAGCTTGAGTTCGAAGAACTCTTTCATTTTCTTGTCATAATATCTCTTAGTTAAGTACTTCTTTTCAAAATGTCTCTTGAATTCCCTCCATGTAACATTCTTCTCTCTGACATTTTGTAATTGCACAAGTTGATCCCACCATATGGAGGCATTTCCTTTAAGTCAGTAGATGGAAATTCTTCCCTCTGCATGAGAAGAATAGTTCTGCAGTTGGAATTATTTCCTCATGCCCAACAGCCATGTCTCAGCATATTCATCTTTCTTGTGTTCTCCGTCAAAAGTAGGAGGTTTAATCTTGTTCATTCTTCCCTTCAATTCATCCACTCCAGATTTCCTATGCTTTCTGATAGGAGATGGGCTTGAACTACTGTGTTCCCTCCTCTTAGAGTTCCCTTGGGAGTGATGATGGTGTCTACCAACACTCCATTTCCTCCTTTCATAAGGAGACCCATGACTTACTGATTTACTAAAGTCACTCCCCTTATCCACTTTATTTTCTATCCTTTCTAGGATTTGTATCAACTTTATGTTGAATTTTCCCTGTTGTTCACTGGCTTTCATGAGCTTTTTGTTATCTGCTCAGTGAGTCTGGGCATCTTTTTGCAATCTTTCAATGATTCTCATCATGTTTCACTCCTTATATATCTCTTCTCCATGCCCATTGGAGTTCAATTATTCAACTCCCAAATGGACATCCATTCCTTTAGCTTCATTCTCTGAACTGAAAGCATTTCGTGCCTCCTCCATTTTTTGCACTATGCAGCAATTCGGTTTGGTTCTGACAATCGTTAACTCTGCAACCACAATGTGCAGTCAACCAAAATTTTTCAGGTCATCAGTCCTTAATAAATTCCCCAGTATTCATAAACCAATCTAATTCAAAGAAAACTTTCAGATTCCATTTTCTTTATGAGCTCTTCTCTGTTCTATAATAATTTTCGAGCACTAGCCCCTTTCTCTTAGCCCCCAACCCATGCGACCACAGGTTGTGGCCAAGCACTAGGTTGATAGCCTCTTATTTGGGACTTCAGGCCTCTGTGATTCAGAAGTTCCTAACCCAAGTCATTGTAACTCCCCAAAGTGTCGAATGGGCGAACTCGTGAAGTGTGGGGAGTGGATCTATGGTCCACTATTTATTAGCAACCAATAGTTGAGATGTGATATAGCCTTCAGCAAGCGGATATGATTATTTTTGTATAGTGGTTAATATTAATGCAAGTCTCATCAACTGTGATCATCAACACTCAAATTTATGACTCGTAATCAATTCCTCACCCCCCCTTGCCTTTCTTCCTTTAACGATGGGGGGGTCCCTCCACTGCATAACATAGCATGATTCTTCCAGAGATTTTGGTCTCTAGACTGCAACATCTGGTGCCACACGTCCTCTGGGCCCTAGTGTTTCAATGTTCGAACACTAACATGTCACATCAATATTTACCCCTTTCAAACTGTGGGGGCATGCATCCGCGGTTTGAACTAACCTGCCTTTCATCCAGCAATTCCTCGAACGTTGACACGTAACCCCTCAGTAAAACCATAGTTTGTATTGCGTGACCACCTTGGATAATTAAATCTTCTGTAATTTGGTTCCCCGCAATGCCTCATGGCTGTCGATCTTGATGTATCATTATCAACGCCAGTGTGGGTATTCTGACCTTTAACTATGTCATGTAACTCCAAGGCCCCACTAACCATGCTCGTACGAACTGCCATGTGGTGGAGTACTAGCGGTTGACACATGGCCTAATTAGATGGGTGACACGTGTCACGTTCAAAGTGATATTTCAATATTTTATGGGTCTAAAACCCATGGACATGTGGCACACATCCCATGTTTCCACGTCATTCTTGATGACATCATCATGCCTGGTTACTCCGAAATTTCAGATTTCATAATTTTTTACACCTCAGCACACTCTAATTCTCCCGAATGTCAAAATCTCAAACAAGCCAATATGCTGACATGTGTCCCTCTTGATGGACGGCCCAGATTAGCTCCGAACTTCAGAGCTTCAGAGGCTTTCGCCCTTCACCACTACATTTTCTCCTTTTATATTGGCTTGATCCAACAGTAAGGCTTCTCTCCAAATCTATGGTGTAGATATTCTTCAGGACTTCGAATCTTCGGTCTTTGGTCCTTCTCTTATTTTTCACCTAACGTCATCGAAGTCGCAAAGTCCAAAGGGCTTCCAAGTTAACACTCGTGCACCTTCTCCAGATCTGACGGTCATGAATTGTCCTCCTTCTCCTTAGAGGGTTACTTCAACACTTAGTCAACTTTCGGATCTGTGCACTCCTTGCAACATATCTTTGCATCCCTTCATGAGAAAACTTAAGTTATTTATCCCAAGCCTTTTGAGTCAAATACTCTGTCAATGCACTCCTTGCACCCAGGGAACACTCTGAACCTTGAATTTTTTCCATTTCGACAACAATTCACTCTGAACTCTTTGTCTCGTTAACCACTAACATGGCCCATCCAAGCTCAGTGTCGAAACCATGGCTCTGATACCAATTTGTAACGTCCAGCCACCGACCTTTGATGGTTAACACTACCTAAACAACCTTAAACTTTCCTTTACTGCTCTGATACCATTCCTGTGACATTCCTAGCCTTAAATAGCAGGCCAAACCATGCCACTGAGTAACTTTGTGGAAATAATCACATATAAAACTTAATCGGAAGATAGAGATAACATATGGTATTCACACTTATAAATATATATCTATCTAATGCAATTAAACATAAGTAATTTTTAACACATACATGCAACATAAATATATAGGCATTACTCATTAATTATAATTCAATTACAAATACACAGCATATAGTGAACACATAATTGGTACTTATATTTTAATAGATGACCATTAACTATTTGCAAACCTTCCATGAACCTCCTAGCCTTATACCACGCTGCTCATCACGCTCAGCAGTGGGTCACCCCCGAGCTAGGACTAAAATCCACCGGGCAAGGGAATTCTAGGCTTGGCAAGGACAACAAGGAAGTTGTACAAAACAATAGGAAGGATCTTTTATCCTAGGAGCCACTTACACACACAACCCATAGAACCTCATTCCCCACATGCCTGCTCCACCCCAGGAGGGTACACTTTCACTAATACAATTCCATCAGCTGCTACACCTCCCTTACCTTGAGCTTTAGCAACAGGCTAGACCAGAAGTCTTAGAGTATTGTAGTTGCTACGGGAATCCCTCCCTTCCGGGAGAACTCACTTCCCAACAAAATATCTCACCTGGGAGAGTTTCTCATGGGCCTGACAACCTGCTTCTTCAATTCAGTACTTAAGAAACAAGCAACAACATTCAGCTACACATGGGTAACGGTAGCAACAGAAAATGGTATGGACACCGAGAATGGCAACAACCAAACCTTAAGACACAACACAGCTCAGGCAAATACAATTTTATCTCGCATCACAGGAGACACACGGGGTAACTCAAGTATGACTGCACTATTCCAAAGGTGTGTGCTAGATATAGAGGCGATGATTATGGAGAACTAGTTCAATGTGTGAATCCCTGGTCAATTGGAAAGGTGACAGACTTCCAGAGAATCCTAAGGGTCGTGAGGAAAAATCCAAACTAGTCCAGACACAAGGATGGGAATAATTCCCAAGTGGGAAGAAAACCCCCAACGAGTTGGCTTTCCCAGTTATAACCGCATGTGCCCAGGTTGACACATGTCTTCTTGAAACTGCATGAGTTCCACTTAGCACTCATTTCCCCTTTCTCCAAGGAACTTAGGACAACATGACTTATGTCAGCCATATCTTTTGGGAAATAATAATAAAATATTAGTCTCTTAGAGGTAATCCCTCTAGCTTAGCCCCTAAGCCTAGACACTTATCCCCCTTCCCTTACCCTACCTAGTGGAGTTTAGTTCCCCATAACTCTTCTTCATGGTCGTTCTACACACAACAGTGTAATTTTATTAATGATGTGAGTGTTTACATATAAAAAATCAAGTTCATTGGCCTTGGCATCTGGCTCACCAGCCTAATAAATACATAAGTCTCTTAGCTTATAACCACTCAACTCACCAGCCTATAAACATAATTACAATTTAGCAGGGGCTCGGCCTTGGGGTGTTACACTTTCTTTGGGGAATGTTTTATTAGTGGCCTCAAAGATGAAATCCATGCCCATGTTCTCATGGCATGCCCCCATACTTGGTTGGAAGCTACCCAATGAGCCAAGGAATCACAATAGATTGTATCCTCCCAAACCCACAAATTGTCCTTTCTTCCTCCCCCCAAACCCACCAATTATGCCCCTCTAGCAACTCCCCTCAAGATCCAAAAATTAACCAGGGTTGAAATGGCTAGAAGCCAACTCAACGGTCTTTGTTATAATTATGATGACAAATATTTTCCCGGGCACAAGTGTAAGGAACAGAATATTTTTATGGTTGTGACTGAGGATATTTATGAAGAAGATGTTGTTTTTCTGCCTGTGGAGGAACTATCACCACCATATGATCTGACCCCACCCTCTGATCCACCAAACGTTGACCCGTTGATTTCACTTAATGCCCTCACTGGATTCTCTTCTCCCCAGACTCTCAAATTGATTGGTTACATCAAAAATAGGAAAGTCACCATCCTTGTGGATAGTGGTAGCACCCATAATTTTATTCATCACCACATTTCCCAAGAAGTCAATTGTTACCTCTATGCCCTCAATAATTTTCAAATCATTATTACCAATGGAGGTTCCATGAAATGTGGGGGAAGATATGAAAATGTATGACTCCAAATTGGTCAGTATCACCTGAAATCCCATATGTTTGATATAGACATGGGTGGTTGTGACATTGTTCTTGGTGTCAAATGGTTATGCACTCTAGGCCCCATTCTCATGGATTTTAATGACTTAACCATGAAATTCCAACAAGAGGGACAACAACATAAGTTCCAAGGCATCACAACAGGCTCTCATGAGATCACCAATTCCCATCGCATGGAAAAGATCCTCAAAAAAGGTCATTCAAGAATTATATCCCAACACAACTCCATTCATGTTGTTGAGACACCTTATATGAATCCCAACCTCCAATCTATCATTTCCCGCCACCAAGTTGTTTTTACCACTCCCAAAGAAATTCCCCCTACCCGTGGATTCCATGATCATTCCATCCCTCTCATCCCGAGAAGTCTTCCTCCTAATGTTCGGCCTTATCATCATCCCTTTGCCCATAAGAATGAAATTGAGAAAATTATTCATGAATTACTAGAAGTTGTTGTTATCCATCCCAGTATTTTCCCCTATTCTTCCCATGTGGTCATGCTACTGAAGAAAGAAGGTACTTGGCGCATGTGTCCTGATATTAGCTCCCTCAACAAACTCACAATAAAATAAAAATTCCCCATTCTTGTCATTGATGACCTCTTGGATGAATTGAGTGGTGCTCAGTACTTCACCAAACTAGATCTACGTTCTAGCTACCACTAGATCCGTATGAAAGACGAAGACATTCCTCTAACTACATTTCGCACTCATGAGGGTCATTATGAATTCCTGGTAATGCCCTTTGGATTGTGTAATGCTCCTTCCACTTTCCAAAGTCTTATGAATCGTGTCTTCCACCATTTTCTCTGTCATTTTGTCTTAGTTTTCTTTGATGATATTATCATCTATAGTAAAACTTGGCCATCCCATCTCTCCCATGTGAATCAAGTTCTCCATTTACTCTCTAAGAACCAACTTTTCCTCAAACAATCTAAATGTACCTTTTGTGCCTTATAAGTGGAATACCTGGGTCATATTGTAGGAAAGGATGGTGTCTGAGTGGATCCTGAGAAAATTGAATCTATGCAGGATTGGCCTCGCCCTAAAACTCTTAAGATCTTGCATGGTTTTTTCGGGTTTAACGGGCTATTATAGGAAATTTGTTTGAAATTATGGAAAAATTGCATCTCCTCTCACTTCTCTCCTTAAAAATAATGCTTTCAATCGGACTTCAGTTGTGGATCATGCCTTCCAAGCCTTGAAAGATGTTATGTGCTCGACCCCTATCCTAGCACTTCCATACTTGCCAAATACATTCATATTGGAATGTGATGCTTTTGGGAAAGGAATTGGAGCCATCCTAATGCAAGATGGAAAGCCTTTGGCCTTCAGTAGAAAACAACTTTCCAAGCGACATTTGGGCCAATCCATTTATGAAAATGAAATTCTAGCTAATCTGCATGTTTTGAATCTCTGGCATCCTTATTTATTGGGTCAGTGATTCCAAATCAAAACTGATCATCGGAGTCTCAAGTATTTCCTCAAACAACAAATGTCATCCACAACACAGCAAAAATGGGTGACCAATCTATTTGGTTATGATTATGAGATCATTTACAAGAAGGGTAAGGAAAATGTCATGGCCCATGCTCTTTCTCGGAAATATGAAGAAGATGGATCCCTTTTCTCCCTCTCCTTCATTGTACCAGATTGGCTCCAAGTTGTTCATCAGGAATGGATGCAAGACCCAAAACTTTCTCAAATGATCCACCAATTGCAACACAATTCTTCATTTTCTCTAGGGTACTCTTGGAACAATGAAGAGCTTCGCTACAAATGTCATTTGTATTTATTCAAGAAATCACAACTTAAATCCACAGTTCTTTATGAACTTCATGCCTCACCTACAGTTGAGCATTCAGGGTTTACTAAAACCTATGAACGGGTCAAACGTTCTTTTTTCTGGGATGGTATGAAACACGATGTTCTCACCTTTGTGGATGAATGTGAGGTTTTTCAACGCAACAAGGGAGAAACTGTCAAAGCTTTAGGCACACTCCAACCACTTCTGATTCCCCCTTTTATTCGGTGATATACATCTATGGATTTCATTGTGGAATTACCTAAATCGGGCAATAAGTTAGTTATCATGGTGGTCGTAGATCGTCTCTCCAAATATACTCATTTTTGTGTTCAAATATTCATGGATAATATCTTCAAGATTCATGGCATACCTAATTCTATTGTCTCTGATAGAGACCCCACTTTCACCAGCAATTTTTGGCAAGAATTGTTCAAGCTACAGAGCACAAAATTGCATCTTAGCACTACTTATCACCCCTAGATGGATGGTCAGACTGAAGTTGTCAACAAGTGTTTGAAAACAAATTTGAGGTGTTTCTCATCTGAGAGGAAAAACCAATGGGCTCAATGGTTACCCCTAGTTGAATGGTGGTACAACACATCTTACCATACAACTACTCGCATGACTCCTTTTGAAGTAGTCTATGGTCAAAATACCCCATCGGTTCTCTCATATATACCAAAGGTATTTAAGGTTCAGGAGGTTGACAAAAATCTTACCGTCTGAGCGGTTATTCTTCATGCCCTCAAAGACAATTTGGTCATGGCTCAGAATCGCATGAAGCAACAAGCAGATATAGGTTGTTACGAATGACATTTTGTTGAAGGGGACTAGGTGTTTCTTCGACTACAACCTTATAAGTAGACTTCACTCAAAGTTGAACACTGTCATAAACTTGCGCCCAAATTTTATGGTCCTTATATAGTGCTCAAGTGTGTGGCATCAGTGGCCTATCAGTTATCTCTACCTAGTCAATCAAAGTTCCATATTGTTTTTCATGTTTCATGCTTAAAGAAGGTGATTGGAAATAAGTGTCAAACTCTAACTAGTCTCCCTCATTTGGATGAAAAAGGTTCCATATGGTTTCATCCACAAGCAATCTTGGCCCAGCGAGAGCGTCATCTCCATCAATGCACTATCAAGGAAGTGTTAGTCCAATGGAAAGCTACAACTCCAGAATATGCCACCTATGAACCTGCCACCATTATACAACAATTTCCTCATATTAAGCCTTGAGGACAAGGTTGGTCTTCAAGGGGGAGGGTGTGTTAGGGACCTAACCTCCCTAACCCCTCACATAGGTAGAATAATATAATTCCATGTAATAAAGTCAATATTAATAAGGCAAAGAAATAAGGAGGAATAAGTCAAATGTAAGAAGACCTAATAGAAGTTTCCACTTCTAGAAGGATATTCCCTAAATTGTTCTTTTGGATAGATAGATTTAGTATAAATAAGAATAGAGGCTATGAGAAATCGTGTCTTGGAGATTATTGTAATAGAGCTATGCTCTGCTAGAGGTTTCCCCCTCGAAGAGGCAAGTTAACATTGCTATCATTAATCAAGGTTTTATTTCTGGTGTTATTCTGGTATTATTCTTGTATTGTTCTGGTTATATCATTGTTTCTCTACCATTTCTATGCTAAAACCTTTTTGTTTTGCATACTATTTTATATATGGAATACTATAGAAATCGAGCAATTATTGTGTACCTCATCAAATGGAAGAACCTACCAATGAAAGAGGTGACATGCGAAGATGATTTCTTCATGTAGAAATAATTGTAGTTAGTCAATTGTTGAGGACAACACTTGTTTGAAGGGCGGTGGCATGTTAATCCCTAGACAAAGCCCCATGTTAACCGAAGTGGTCATTAAGGATGGAATTATTGCAAAGCAAACAATGCAAGTGAGGTATAAAATATTTCTGTCATTTCTTTGTGAATTTCTAAGCTAGTTATTTTGTATCAGGGTTGAATATCTTAGGGTTTTGACCCCTTACCCTAGGATTTGTGTTTGAAATTTAAATTTTGCAATACTTAAGTTGAATATTTGTTAGTTTAGCCTCTATGTGACTTTGCAAGGTTAAAAATTATAAAGTTTAATGCTCACCAAGAATTCTTCAGAGATGTCTAGGGACTTCAACACCAAAGATAAATGGACATCTACTCAAGGAGTATTCTATAATCCATCCCCAATGGTATGACATATTCCTTGAGTTTCCATCACATTTAAAATAGTTGTCCATATGAAAAATCTATGACCTTTTAAGGTGGAATTTGGGGATTCACTATTGTGACTTTGATTGGGAAATTTTTTGAGTAAAAGATCCATTTTGGTAATGACTTTGAAGGTAGATGTGATTCATTATTCTCACAAATATAAAGGAATGAATTAACTCAATTTGTTTGAACACAAAGGAATGAATTAACTCAATTTGTTTGAACACAATAATAATCAATTTAAGTTATTTTCTTCCCACTAGATCTATAATCCATTATCTTAGGGTTGATCATATGGATTCCTCCCTGTCTAGATAACTCTTTACTTAGTCCTAAGTGTGGCAAGGATACCGAGAGACAAGTAAGTAGCTTTCTAGTACCTCTAGGATCTTGTGATCTGTGGTTAGGACTTTCCAATCTAACAAGAGTTTGAGTGGTAAAAAACTCAATTTACTAAATAGATAATATTAGTTGGTTATTAATTCAAATAGTGAAGAGGAGGGGACCTAAAGGTTTTGCTTCAAAAGAAAAAGAAAAAAAAAAAAAAAATAGATATATATATATATATATACATATATATATGAGGATGAGAGTGGGGGAGATATTGGGGAAAACTTAATACACCCTCATTATGAGGTGAGGTGGGGGGAGATATTGGGAGGGTTGAGGAGGGGAGGAATGAGATAAATATAATAAAATCTTTATTTTTCCCCATGAGGTGGGGGTGGAGAGGGATATTTGGTATTATATTTTTCTCACTTTCTCACCCCACCCCCACCTTCATGAGGAGGATATTGTTGAAGGTCATATGGGGAGTATGAGAAAATATATTATATTTTGTTCACTCTCCCCACCCATACCACACGAGGGTGAGAGTGGGAGATATTGGGGAAAACTTAAAACTCATTAAATATTCCCCAATATCTCCCACATAATAGGGTGTTGGGTCAGGAGATATTGGAGAAAAACTAATAAATTTTCAAGTTTTACCCAATATATCCCCCTACCCTCATTATCAAGTGATATTGAGAAAAAATTAATAAGTTTCAAAGCTCTGTTGACTTCCCCACCTTCATTATCATAATGACGGTAATTGAGGGGGATGGGGGAGATATTGGGTATTATATTTTTCTCACTCTTTCCCCTCGCCCCAGCCCTCATACCTTCATTACTATGGGGAGATATGAGGATGAGGGTGGGAGAATAAGAAAAGATATTATTATATTTTTTCACTGCTCACCCCTACCTTCATAATATCTCCCCACATAATCATAATTATGGTATGAAGGTGGGGGTGGGAGGGTATCATGATGGGAGTGGTGGGAGAGAATATATTAGTATTTTTCACCTTCTCTTCATCCCCCACCCTCATAATATCTCCCCCAATAATCATAATTAAGGTATGAGGGTGGGGTGCGGGGAGATATTGTATTACATAATGCCTGGGCATGAGGGTGTGGGGAGATATTGGCATTATATATTTACCCACATGAGGTTGGGGAGAGGGTATTATACTTCTTCTCACCACCTCATCTCCTCCTGGATAGATGGGAAAAATATAATAATATATTTTTCTCAATTATCCCCCTCACCATACATCTCCCCATAATGAGGGTGGTCGAGAGATATTAGAAAAACTTAAACTCATTAAATATCTCTCAATATCTCATATTAATTTTTCCCCAATATCTCACTGGAAAAAAATAATAATAGATTTATCTCACACTCTCTCCCCCACACCCACCCTCACCATAATATTCCCCCACGAGAGTGGGGGTGGGGAGATATTGAGGAAAACATAATATGTTTTAATTTTTTTTCCTAATATCTTCCCCCACCCCACATTTATATATGAGGGTGGGTGGAGGGAGATTAGTATTGTATTTTCTCTCTACCCTCTCCTCCCACTATTATTATTTTTTCATGTTGAATCAAAACCTTGTGGGGTCCCATCCTTTTCCTCAGAATATCTAAATAAAGGTCGACTCAACCACCAACCACAATAGTAACTTGTAGCCCAACAAAACTCAGTCGAACTAGAACTATAGACCTCATAACAAACTCCACCTTAAAATAGTATGTTCAAATCAATTAA
>SNQJ01S0157999.1:0-11069 GCA_010110895.2 Picea sitchensis
AATCATGTCAACAATAATAATAAATCATCATAACATCTAATCATATGTACATATGTCACATCAATAACATTCAAACCCAACAGTCCACTTCTTGACTTGATCTGAAGTCCAAGGGGTTTCATCGGTGCTTCTGCATCCTCAATGCCCAAAGTCATGCACACTTAGGAGAACTTAGTCAATAGCACCTGTCTAGGTAAATACAACAAAATAACATATCATCAAATCCATAATATCTCATAATCATTATCGAATGACCAATAGTATATTACCCGAATCACTTGCAGACAAGTGTCCTCAACGAATAAGTTCGCTCAGTGCGCGCAAGAGAGGGATGTTACATACACCCCCTCTTGGCTTAAAATTCGTCCCGAAGTTTCATAGTTTATAAGTGTCGAAATAAAGCGTATCAGAGTATCATAAGTCTATCTCTCAAACAAAAATGGAAATTGTTGGCACATATCATATGCATCGTCCCAGGTCTCCTAGTGTGGACTATAGTTGTCTTACTAGACTTTGACTAGATCTACTGTTTGACACCATAGTTGTCGAATTCAATGGTCCAGGATGTGGATGGGCTCCTCTATAAGCGCACCCTTGTTAGATACCCATAAGGAACTCATGTCAATAACATGTGTAGAATCACTAACATAAAGTTTAAAATAGATACGTGAAAACAATCGTGCATACGCCTCAAAGAATAAGGCAAGGTTAGTCGATAGGCCACAGGCCCCATCCTTTCCGAAATATCGAAAGGTTCCATGAACCTAGGATATATTTTAGCACCCTTTCCAAACTTGATCGAACGCTTATGTGGTTTCACCCGCAAGAAGACTTGATCGCCAACCTCGTAACTACGGTCGACACGATGTGCATCGATGTAACTCTTTTGTCGATCTTGTGCTTCCTTGATCCTTTGTATTATTGTTTGCATTGGATATTACATTTCTTAGATCACCTTCGGTCCCACCAGGACCCTATCCTCAAGTTGATCCCAACTCAAAGGCATTCGACACAGTTTCCCGTAAAGAAAATCGAAAGGCGCCATCTTAATGGTGCTTTGATAACTGTTGGTATATGTGAATTCTACCAATGTAAAGAATTCATCCCAATCTCTTTGTTGGTCCATGATGTACATATGCTACATATCCTCCAAGATTTGATTTGTTCTTTCAGTCTACCTATCTGTCTCTGGGTGATATGTGGTACTAAAGTTAAACTGGGTTCCCAAGGCCTCTTGGAAACTAGTCCAAAATTGTCTAGTAAACAACGATCCTCAATCATATATAATCCTCTTAGGTACATCTTGCAACCTCACAATCTCACTGATGAAAAATCTATCTATGTCAGGTGCCTGATACATCGTACGCACAGGAATAAAATGAGCACTCTTCGTCAAAGTGTCGACTACCATAAAAATTGAGTTGTGTCTCCTTGCCGTCAGTGGCAATCCAACAATGAAATCCATAGAAACAACCTCCCATTTTGATTCTGGAATAGCGTATGGCTTTAGTAATCCTGTCAGATGTCTATGTTCAGCCTTCACCTATTGACATTCTAGACATCTGGCCACGTAGTTGACTATTTTTTTCGTCATTCCTTTCCAAAAGAATAAGGGTTTAAGGTCTTCCCTCATCTTCGTGACTCCTGGGTGAGCCATGTACACCGATATTTAAGCCTCATTTAGGATCAAAATCCTCAAATTGTCGTTGGACGGCATGTAAATTCAACTTTTAAATCTCAATAATCCATCGTTGTCCATAGAAAATCCTTCAAATTTTGGTACCGTCATTGTGTTTTGTCTGATAAAATCCTTGATCTCTTTGTACCATTCATAGTCGCGCTGAAAAGTTAGAATCTTTTCACATAGATTCGTCTGAAGAGACATGACCAAAAATATGCACGGTCTTCGACTCAATGCATTAACCACTCTGTTCATTGTTCCTTTTATGTAATTAATATCGAAGTCATACTTGCTAAGAAATTCAAACCAATGTCATTGTCGCACGATCAAGTCTCTTTGCGTAAATATGTGTTGTAGGCCACAGTGGTCCATCTTTAGTTTTAATTTTCATCCAATCAGATAGTGTCTCCAAACTCTCAAGGCATAAACAATGGCTAACAACTCCAAATTGTGTGTGACATAGTTCTCCTCATGCCTTCTCAACTTTCTCGAGATGTAAGCGATCACTCGACCGTCTTGCATCAAGACTCTACCTAAGCCTTCCTTGGATGCTTCAGTGCATACTAAGAAGTCCGCATCGATGTCAGGGACCTTTAGTATCAGTATTGTCGTCAACAAATCCTTGAGCCTCCGAAATTCCTTCTCACATTTCTCAGTCCCAACAAACTTCTTTTTCTTCGTCTGCAATTCCATGATCGAATTTTCTATCTTAGAAGAACCCTCGACAAACCAACAATAATATCCTACCAAACCCATGAAGCTACATATTTCGGGGACATTCGTCGATGCAGGACATTCCATAATAGCCTCGACCTTTGTTGGATCCACATAGATACCTTCGCTGGAGATGACATGCCCTAAGTAGTGAATCTTCGATTGATAAAACAAGCATTTAGACCAATTCCCATACAATTTGTTCTCTCGTAGACACTGCAGTACGAAGCGCAAGTGCTCATCATGCTCATCCATCATTTGAGAGTAACTCAAAATATCGTCAATGAATACTTGGACGAACTTGTTAAAGTATTTGCCGAACACCCCTTTCATCAAAATCATAAATGCCCCTGGGTCATTTGTCAGTCCAAACGGTAAAAAAATAAACTCGTAATGTCCAAACCTCATCTTAAATGCAGTCTTATGGATGTCGTCCTCCTTGATCCGTAACTGGTGATACCCTGATCTCAAGTTGATCTTTGAAAACACAGTCGCACCTTTCATCTGATCAAACATATCATCAATCCTTGGCAATGGATACTGATTCTTCATCATTGCCTTGTTCAATTGACGGTAGTAAATGCAGAGTCTCGAAAAACTATCCTTCTTTCGTATGAAAATAAAAAGAGCACCCCAAAGTGACACACTTGGACGTATAAGTCCTAGGTCCAGAAACTCCTTCAGTTGCATTCTCAACTCTTGTAACTATTGGGTCAACACTCAACAAGGCGTTCTTGCTATTAGTTCAGTCCCCGATTTTAGGTCTATGGTAAATTCCAATTCCCTCTTTGGTGGCATCCCAGGTAACTCCTCAGGGAAGGCATCCCCGAAGTATCTCACCACTGGAAGGTTTTATATACCTTCCACTACTCCCTTTTCACTTAACGCAAGGATCACATAAAGATTACATCCCTTGAACATGCTCTTCCGTAGCTGTAAGGAAGAGATGAACCTCAGGGAAACTCTCTGGTTCTGACCTACAGTCACGCGTCTCTATCCCCCATCATCAACCAAGCTCAACCGTTTCGTCTTACAGTTGAGTATCGCCTCATGTGATTCCAACCAGTCCATACCGATCACGATGTCATAAAATCCTAATATCATGACATACAGGTTGGCCCTAGTGAAAAACTCTCTTAGGTTAAGGATACAGCCTGTAACCTTCCCACCAACCTTATGTTTGGATCCATAAGACATTTCTACAAAGCTAAGCTCATCCTGTTCGACTGCCTTTACCTTAATTATTTTTAGCATTGCACCAGAAATGAAACTCTCGGTAGCACCGGGATCTATCAAAATACTAAGGGTTTGGTCAGCGATAGTACCTGACGTCTTGAGCACAGTTGACTAGTGCTATGCCTTGTGGTTATTCACCATCATAAGAATACGATGGGCCTTGCCCAAATCTCCCACGGTAGTGGATTCAGCTGGTCCATATTCTCTGGTCCTCTCCACTAGGTAGTTGTGTTGGTAATGTGGTTCCCCACATGTCCAACACCCTTTCTTCAGTCCAGTACTCCTGGTACTTAAAGTAGAAGCCGACGACCCACCGGCCTAGAACCCTGTTTTGTTCTATTGAACAAGTCTAAACTCCTGCTGTAGTGGTCGACGTTGTTGCTGGTGTTGTGGTCCACAGTTAAGGAGTTTGTTGCTGAGGTGCTGGTCGTCGAGGTGTAGTGAAAGTGGATCCTCTCTGGAAGCCACGATATCCTGGTGAATGTCTAGATGGTATTTGATGCTACTGCACACTAGATCACACCTGTCCTATTGGTCTCGCTGGAGTCCTTTTCTAACCCCCACTGATATGCTCCTCCTCTACTATGAGGGCCTTCTGCACAACATCATGCAAGTTCTGAGGCATTAGAATCCCAACCTTTTCACGAATGCTGACATTAAGGAAAAACAAGAACCTATTGACCTTAATTTTCTCGATATTCAGGTGTGGAGCATACCGAAGCAACTCCATAAAATGGGCCTCGTACTCGGGCACCGTACGGCCGCCCTGTCGCAAGGCATTGAATTCATTGAGCTAACTCTCAATGAATTTCCTCGAAAGATACCTCTCTTGGAACCGTTCCTCTAACAATTCCCATGACACATCTTCGACGACCATGTTCAAATGCAGCAGGAGCATCTTCCACCATAGAAGAGTTCTCCCCTTTTAGTTGAAAGATCGCCATGCAAACCCACATGTTGGAGGTTGTACTCGTGAAGCGTGAAGCACATTTCCTTACTCTCCAGCCATGCCTTGATGGCTGCACCATCCGCGACACTCATGGACTTGAGAACTTATGCTTCTCGAGTTCTCAGTGAAGCTAATGGTATTGGTTGGGGCGTGTTGTGGACCCGCAAGGGTACAGGTTCTCTGGAATCATCTCAGTACAAATGGTGAATCAAGGCCTCAATGTTCCCTGGAAGGGCCTTTTTAGACCATCATCATCCCTTACAACAGTCGAATCTAGCCCAAGGACTTGTTCTTCCCCCTTGGGGGTTAGACTCTGAGGGAACGAGCACTTCTAGAGGCGTCACACCTCCTTCCACAACACCACATTGCGAACCTCTATGGCATCCTTTAATGTAGATTACCACATGGACACGTTAAAGTTTTAATTAGTGCTAGTTTATTACTCAAGGGTTTACTGCAGTGGAAAGTATGGTGATCCACAGTCGTAGGGTTGAACCCTCTTTGATATCATATGCAACGACCCTATCATTATGACTACAAGTGAGTCAACGCAATTTTGTTTTTATTTATTTTTATTTTAAGCAGGAAGGAAACAACGACAAAAGTTAAACCACACAACTTGACGATGAACACAACACACACAGATCAGGAAAAAAACAACAACAACCCAACATACTAGCACATCATGCACCTAGACAAAACATGTGATAATCAATTAGACAAACAAAATGGCTACCTGCCTGATACAAGCAAAACAACGTCTACAAGCTAAGGACAACATCGATAATTCTGACACAACGACTTCGATGACCAGTAACTAGAACCCTCTACTGCGAGCAAAACCAATCACATTAAGGTTACAGAACCATGTACCAACATCAATTACAATGAAAAATACACCCACATCGTGAAGCACAAGGCTCTGGACAGGTTATCATTTGCATCTATCAATCGGGGCGCACAATGATCACCTCATTAGGAATCATGCTATCACAAGGTGATAAGCGTGAAAGTAAATGTAGCGCAACATAACACATCTATACCTTTAACCCAAGAAAAATATATCATGCTAGGAGACCAAAGTATCTATGAATAAATACACGAAGACTATACCCAATCACCCAATCAACAAGTCACTTAGACGAGAGGTGACATCAATCAAATTAAATTGCGTAACTAACTGAAGGATTTTGTTTTTTCCTACGAGGAAATCATCTGTGGTGTAAAAACTATGACCAACCACCATTTACAATTCAACCTAAGGCACAAGGCACATAGTAACCAATTAATTGTTAATTTATTAATTGATTTAGATAATAAAACTATTAAATCCTCAACCATTAATCTTGCGCAAGACATTAAACTATTACACAAATAAAACATAAACCATTAACTATTAAATCATTATGACTAAGTGTGAATGAGTGAACTATTACCATTCCAATTAATCAAAAATATATTACCATTGCAACAATTAATCTATTGTGGCAAAAGTTAAAGGACTGATATATAGGATAGATAAATAAACAATTTCTATATAAAAACAATTAATCTATTGGTTGCAAAATTCATAAGACTGATATATAAAACAATTGACATATAAAAAAAATTAATCTATTTTTATTTTAGAGAAGATTCCACTTTGATATATGCTTGCAATACACACGATTCTGCATTCCAAAAAAACTTATTTAAGAGAAAATTTATTCATAATCTATGGATGTAAGAGCCATGATTTTGCATTCCTGAAAACATTTTATTCAAGAGAAAATTTATTCATAATCTGTGGATGTAAGAGCCACATTTTTTCATTCATGAAAATGTTTTGATTAAGATAAAATTCATTCATGATATGTGGATGTAAGAGCCACGTTTTTGCATTCCTGAAAACATTTTAATTAAGAGAAAAATCATTCATGATGTGTGGATGTAAGAGCCAGGTTTTTGCATTCCTGAAAATGTTTTAATTATGAGAAAAATCATTCATGATCTATGGATGTAAGAGTAATGTTTTTGCATTCCTGAAAATGTTTTAATTAAGAGAAAATTCATTCACAAGAAGGTGCAAAGATTAATCATTCAGCAATGAATCAATGAAAGACACAAAGATACTCATTCACAAAAACACAAGGATTAATCATCCAGAAAACGCATAGATTTATCATTCAAGTGCAGAGATTTATCATAAGAGGCAAACACAGAGATAAGTAAGGGATAGATAGTTGGGAGAAAATTTATCCTTAGCTTATTATCCATGCACATGAAAGTAGGGAATTGTAATCTATAAGTCTTTGAACACCGGAGTGACGACTGTCGATTCAGCTCCTGGCCAACTGCTCAGACACGGATTAATATATGAAGGGATAAGGGACAGAAGATAAAAACACTAATTTGTATTCGTATTAATCAATAAAAACAAATGTAGAGAAGTCAATGCAATCATAGGTTGGGTTCTCCATGGGAAATCAATTCAGAATACAACGAGCAAGGGGATTACAAATATCGCAGGAAAGAAGGTGCAAGAAATCTTATGGAAATGAAATATTCAATAGAGAAGAGAAAAATAACATGTGTAACTTAAATTTCATTGCAAGTAACAACTTTAATAGGCGTACCTTAGCCAAACGTGAATTCTCCAGAGTTGTTGTCCCATGCGCGTGCCATCCAACTCTCACTTTCGAACCGATGTGATGTCACCGGTACGTCCCAAAAAATGCTAGCCCCTGAGCCCCCCCAGCCATAAAGGGGCCATGCACATGATACCAGAGAATGCTAGCACCCATCTCGCCTCGCAAGGTCGATCTATCACTCATTTCCTGAGCTGGGTATCCCAACTCCCACAAGAGAAAGTTCAGTCAAGATAAAATTTCAGCAGCGTAACGTTACGCAAAAGGATGAGATACATACTCCTCCTCCTCCATCCTCTTTATAGAGTTTTTAAGTAATTATGTTCCCAAATTCCCATTAAATTCATTTTTCATTAATTTAATTAGGAAAAACCTCCCCCGTACATATGTCACCCATCCCCTAGTTGCACCAGAAAATCGATTTTATTAATTAATTAAATATTTCTATTTCTCTCACCCACCTAAAAGCATTCCTAAAAATGCTCCTAGGTGTCCCAATATCCCCTTACAAATCTTAAATAACTTACGCCTTACTTAACTCCTAGTTGAGTTCATAATTAGAAAGTTCCAAAGGCAAGATTCCTTACTAAGTTAGACATTCAACTTTTTCTTTATGTTTCCCCTTTTATTTAAGTTTCCCTTTTTCTTTAAGTTTCCTATTTCTTTTAAGTTTCCCCCTTTTTCCTTTTTAACTAAAAAAATCAATTTAGCAAGTGTAGATAAAACAACCATTACCCTTTTTCCTTTTTAATTAAAAATTAATTTAGCAAGTGTAGATAAAAACAACCATTTACCCTCTTTTCTTTTTAACTAAAAATTAAATTAGCAAATATAGATAAAAACAACCATTACCCCCTTTTAAAGATTCAATCCTCCATTATAAATTCAACTTTAATAATATGTCTAAATTTCTTACCCCCCTTCTTGTTACATGTTTATTTATTATTAGTTTTTTTTACCACATGTTCTACTTAGACCTAGGTTTTAAATTTTACTAGGTTGGGCAACATTTTTTATTAGGAAAAATTGTTTTTAAACCTTATTTATCACATCATTCATTTTAAGGTCGTCTAGGTCCTAAGGAGGCATAGTTTTATAGGCCCTAGGTTTATTCACTTACCAGTTAAAATCGTGACGTGCCTTTCAAGACACACTATGTGCTCCAAGGGTGCCACTCGCCTCTTTCTGTTTTCCTTGCATGATGTGCCCTTCAAGACACACTACGTTCTCCAAGGGTTCCACTCACCTCTTTCCATTTTTGTTGCACGACGTGCCCTTCAAGACCCACTACGTGCTCCAAGGGTGCCACTCGCCTCTTGATTGAATTTGGTAGGCGTCAAACCCATGGAGTCAATACTCCACCAGGTGATGTTGTGGGAGACTAAGGGCCTCTAAGTATTAAGGCCACTTCCTTACTACATGCCCCTTAGAATCATCATGAACGACTATCACAGTATTCTCTCACGGCATCGTGGGACTTCTCGAACTAGGTAATCGTTAACCTACAGTTCGAGCCATGACAGGAGTGCTAGTAGGTTGTGGCAGGGATGCTTCCACACCTCCCCCTCAAAGTCACTGGTTGTCGTGAGTGACCCCTCTACTCCACATGTGAGTTTGGTCGGCAAGTTATTGTCAGCTTGCATCCATCAACGAATCATGCCATCAATAATAATCAATCATCATAACATCTAATAATATGTACATATGTCACATCAACAACATTCAAACCCAACAGTCCACTCCCTGACTCGATCCAGAGTCCAAGGGGTTTCATCGATGCCTCTGCATCCTCAATGTCCAATGTCCTGCACATTCAAGAGAACTCAGTCAATAACACCTGTCTAGATAAATACAAAAAAATAACATATCATCAAATCCACAATATCTCATAATCATTATCAAAAGACCAATAATATAATAACCCGGATCACTTGCAAGCAAGTGTCCTCAAAGAATAAGTTCTCTTAGTGCACGCAAGAGTGGGATGTTACACATTACAATTTTTCCAACAAGGCTTAACAAAGTTTAGGCATAGGAAAAAATGTCTCTCTCTCCTCATCACTTTAGGAGTGGTTATAAAAGTTTTACAATGTTTCAACATCAAGCTATGGTTAATTCCATAAAAATGATGTAGTGGTTAGACTCTATGGTCTTAAACGACATAACAATCAATTATGCATATGGAAACCTTATAAAAATGGCTTTCAAAGTTAATCACGCCTCATCGTACGAGCTTCTACAAAATGACTGCTCACTCAAAAAATAATACAAAATCATTGGCAACCATATTGTTTTCCCTTATTCAAGAAGCCACCACCCAATACCAATTTTAAAAGAATTGCAAACCTAAGAACATTGATCCCATCAGAGGTATTGGGAATCAATACACCAACTTATTTACAAAACACTAGTCCTGGAAATGATACATTTTTGAAGATGCTACAAAAAATAATGAAGAGACTTTTCTTCTGTTGCAATTGACCTTCTGAAATTTTTTTGACAACAAGATCTCCACTCTCTAAGTACAGCTCCAATGTATCATATGCATTGATGATGCCTGAAGAAAAAATCAACAACACAGTGTTCAGAACATGCTTGCGATGGACAACTAGTTGATCGTCGACGAGTTTAACACCCACCGTGTCTACTGCCAATTTTCTTATGGTTCACACACATAGAATATGTGAACCATATGTTACAGTGGCCATAGAAATTGATGCAATACTAGCTCCCTTGAAATATGCACCTCAAACTCTTCAAATTTTCTTTCTCTTTGACTGCAAGTCTCTGAGGCTATCAATCACAGAAGAACTTGAACTACCACATGTTGGAGGGTGATGTTCTATTTATTTGGATCCATGGTGTACGCAAGAATGATTCAATTGGACTTTTTCATGCATGAGTGTTGGATAATTCCCATAACCATCCACGATCTTCACCACTATAGTATGGAGTGTATACGTTTCAAACCCAAACATGTGACTAATCTATATTTACTGTGGATCACTCCAACCAAAATATATTTGTTCCCCATGGTTTTTATCCCCTGAATATCATCCACAACATCACTTATCTATCCATATCATCATGATCTATAGTGATTTTTTCCATGAAAAACCATATTAGGAATATAATCTTTTACTGGATAATTAGTGGTCTCAATGATTCAACATTGGGTGGAGGCTTTCTAGATTGACATCTTCCATGCGAGGCAGTCTATGTGACCAATTTCATGCACCATTTTTTGGAATCTGATGAGCTCAACGTATCTCAAAAACATGTGGAATATTCATCTCAAATCTCATTGTGCAAGCTCTAACTATTGCACCTACATGGAGTTTCCTACTCCTCCTTCATAAATGGAATTCGTTGGACTTCGCGATTGCATCGACGAATGAGGTAGAAAGTAGCTACCAATTATCAATACGATGGTAAAATTTATTAGAAATTGGTTCAGTACCTTCATATCATATAGAGTGATATTTCTCAGATGCGTTATGTAATGTCCCCAAGCTATTCTGGCCTTGGACACACCACTACTTCAAAACCAAACTTCTCTGATATAGATATGTAGTACACCCCACTATTAAGCCATTGGGATATGCATCCTCAGTTCGAGTTCACACACACACACACACACACACACACACATATATATATCTAATGCAAATTTTAACAGATATAAACATACTACTCATACACATATTCATGCGGAAGTTACAATAAACACATACATGCAATATATACAGGCAATTTTGATAAACTTCAAACATGTACCTAAACACAACATTTAAACATATCATGTAAAATTAACATAGATTTGGTACTTATATTTTTATGAGAAGACCACCGAATGTGTGTA
>SNQJ01S0158000.1:0-22063 GCA_010110895.2 Picea sitchensis
TATTCAGTCATTGGTTGAAAATTGGTCATGCTGATGAAATCTTCAGTTGATCCCACTCTTCTCTTGTAGAGTGTTGATTCTACCAAAGTGGTCACGTGGATGTAATATTTGGCTTATTTCACTCTTATGATGGGGAGTGATGTGTCTACCGACTATGATTTTATCATTTCCAGTTCAGTACTTTCATAACAAGGGGGAATTCTGCTCACCACGAGCACATGCCCTCCAAGCCCTAGGATGGTTTCCTTTGATTGGAACGACCTTGTTGAGCCTCATCTTCCTTATTTTGTACCCTTTCAAATAAGGGTTGAAGTTAATTCAAAAAACATTTACTGATGTATTGTAGATGAAGGAGCCTCTGCAAGAATTTTATCCTCCTCATATTGGAAAGCTTTGGGTTCTCCCAATCTTGTGTCTCCTTGGCACAAGCTATTGGATTTTGGTAGACGTCCTAGTGAATGTTTGGGGATTCTTCCTCAGTTGCCTATCTCGCTAAGTGGGAATATTGTCCTTATAGATGTTATATTGGTGCAAGGCATGTTAGATTTTAATATGCTTCTCGGGCGTGATTATGTATATGCTATGAACGATGTGGTGTCTACGCTCTTTCGAGTGATGCATTTCCCTCACAATGGAAGCGTTGTCACTATCAACCAGCTGGTATCTGATAATCACCATCCTAATTCGGTGTTAGTTTAGGCTACCCATTTATATGTTCCTAGTGTTCATGTAGACTCTACCCTACCATAGATAAATTATGTGGTGTCTTATTCTCGATGTTCAATTGCTTCCGAGAAGTAACATGTACAATCATGTTTGCTCTCTCAATACATGGTCCCATCAATTGATCAGTTGGGGGCATGGGAGCCCTTACCCTCTTTGTCCTAGTGATCTTGAGTTTCCTTTTGATTTTGATCTTGTTGTTTGTAGATCCTCAAGCCCTTGTGCTTGTGATTCTTCATTGATAGACTATGCCAGTCCTGACTAGAACCTCCATCGTCATATGGAATATGGTTAGTTTCCTTCGCCCTTTCGGAATGTCAGCCCTCCTCGTTCACGTGATTTCTCATATTTTGAATTGCCTTCGTATGAGGCTATCCTTGAAGCCATGACTATGATTTCTATATCGTTGGAATACTTACACCATGGTTTGTGTTTTCTTCCCTTTTGGGAGACTTTCCAGGTTGAATATTGAAGAGACTCTTGGTGAGAGCCTAGCAGTGGGCTCTACCTAAACCAGCAATATGCATGAGTTGTAAGACTGTGCAGTGCTTTGTACCATATTGTATAGTCCAGGTTTGTTGTTTTCAAGTTTTGTATTCAGTAGCACCTCTTATTTTTTGAAGTTTCTATCTATATTGGATCTATTAACTTTTTGGATGAGTGTTATTGGCCTTATATGAAGGATCTTGGAGACATTTTTTCTTTCACATATGTTCGTCATATCGATATGTTTTGACAAGTGTTGACCTCAAAACTAGCATATAGGTTAGATTTTTCCCTAATTGCATTTTTTCATTATCTGTTTCCTGGTTCATTTGGCCTTAGGATCGACCCCATTGAATTGCGACACTAACCTTCTGTGTTGATCAGTGTGTCATAATTTATGTGGTAGAGCCTTCCTTCCATGGGAATCCTAGTTATAGCATTGTTTTCCATTTGGTTCACATGTCAAAGTACTTCATAGGCATGTGAGTCCTATTAGTCCCGCCATGACTTTGTATTGAAGCCTCATCCTTCTTCTTCATCATGTGTTTGGCCTATACCCTTGGGAATCCCCTAAAGCATAGTCTGTTTTCTTTTAAGCTCACTTAAACCATGAAAGTGACATCTAGCGAGAGATTATTTATCCTTTTCGGCCTCACATAGATTACATATGAAAAGGAGCCCCCTTGGAGTCTCCTTTAAGCTCTTTTCAAACTCCCTAAAATTGAAAAGATTGTTGAGCGATCTTGTTTCCCTTCACACTCATCAAATTAATTTTGAAGGCACATATGTCCGGTGATAGTTTACCACTTTTTCGTTTCGGATGGATATTTTTACAAAAAAGGTACTCTCTAGGAGCTATGGTTTGCTAGGAGAGTATTCCCAGGTGTAAGTTTAACCCTTTTTCGGGCATGAGGGACTAAATTGGAGAAAAGGGGCCATTCTCCCTGGTTTTGGTTTATCTCTTTTTCGGGCCTTGGAGATTATCTATGAAAAAGGAACCCCCTCAAGGTCCATAGTTAAGCTCCTTTCAGAATCCTTAAATATGAAAATATTGTTGAGTAACCTTGTTCTTTTCACACTCATTAATTGGTCCAAAAGGAATATTTATTTGGCATAAGTTTAACCATTTTTCTGACCAAATAGATTATCTAGGAAAAAGGTATGCCTTGAGAGACATGTCTCACCAAAAGATTTATCCTAAGTTATGTTTTATACTTTTTCAGGCTTAGGGGACTAAATTTAGAAAAAGGTTGTGAGTCCATAGTTAAGCTCTTTTCAAACTCCTTAAAATTGAAAAGATAGCCAAGTGATATTGTCTATGTTACACTCGTTAAAATGGTTTTGAAGATATGTACTTTCAGTATAATTTTACCCTTTTTCGAACCAACTGGACTAATTATGAAAAAGGAACAATCTAGAGTCTTCTTTCAGTTTTTTTCAGACTCTCTAAATGTGAAAAAACACTGAGCTTACCTTCTCTGGGCTTGTAAAACTTCACATGGAAGGAGTCTTGTTGTGTCATGTTGTAATTGCGTTGCATGTCTCATCCTTTCATCTTTGGCTTAATGTCGGCTTCATGTTTCTATTACTAAACCTTTAAACAATTCCTTAGATGCAAGCCTTGTAGCACTTTTTTCCCCTACGATCTGACACCTTGTCCCATGGAGGAATTTTCTCGAGTGTCCTTATCCTACACATGTCTCCTTACACTATGCATCAGTATGTTCCATGCACTTGGAACTAGTTTTCTTTCCCGTGACACTCATTTCTCCTTTGTAACATAGCATTATTTTATTATTTTATAAGCTCTTTAAAAATTTAGAAAGACAAAAAAATCAAATATTCCAAAAAGAGGGGATGGGATATAGATTCTCTTGTATCGGAAGAAAGATAGTTGCCCTTGGACAAAGAACATCCTTTTGTTTGTTATGCAAGCATTGGGATCTAGTATGACCTTAGGAAGTTGTTCTCGTTACATAGAGTTGTGTCCTCCTCCATTTGGTTACTCTTCCAAACATATGAAGAGTTTGTCTTGCCTCTTGTATCACAGACTTATGTCAATAATATGTGGAGTAAGTCTCATCATTTTTTTGTGCTTTTTTCCAAGGGAAGTTTTATCCAAACTGAGTCGGCCATTAGGCAGTTGATCTCTTGAATTTCATGAGTCGACCATCCCTAGAGTCCAGTCAAGTTCAGATTCAGAATCAATGAAGTTTTGTGCCTGATGATTGAGGTCCACCAATTCTTCCCCGACACCATGTCGAAGACCTCAGAGTAGCGATTCTTACACTCCTATTGTACTCCTAGCTGAGTTTTGAATACCTTGAAGATATTTCTCTAGCTATGAAGTTATCATCTCTAGCCACAGGCATTGATGCTTCATGAGGATGCATATCACATTGTACTTGTATATCTTCAAATTATTTTTGAGATGTAGATCTGGTGTGTATTGTTCGCAGCTACACTTTGTATAAGCATTCATATTTGTCTCGTAGTCATGATTATTTTATATGACATGGATCTACAATGTACTTGATTTCCATCCATGCTTATTTTATCCCAAGAATGGGAATGCCCGCCTCTGAGAGATTATAATTTTGCAGATGACATGCTCACAAACACTCATCTCAGGCTCGCTCAACTTTGTGCCTTCCCACTATGTAAAGATAATGTAATGTATTTCAGCCTTGCTCTTCTGACCTCACACATTAGGGGGCATCTGTTATAGTCCAAAAATGCCACATCTATGCATCCAAGACATTCTCCCATCCATTTGCATACTTTTCCAAACATATTGTTGAGGTTTCCTTCTAAAAAGACATTTTTTAGATAATGTACACACCCTGGTGCACTAATAGCATGCGTACACACGTGTGTTGCATGCTAGTTTTCCCACGTACATACGCTTGTTGCATTCTAGGTAGCCTGCATTTACCTCCAAAAGTTGAAAAAAATATAAAATTGTGTGGAATCTTGTGGAGTTCACAGGCTATGGATGGTTTCCTAACCATTTTACCCCTTGTAGCCCATCCCCAAACCGAAAAACCATATTTTTATCATATAAAAAGAGGTCTTGGGGAGTCATTTAGAAAGATGAGTGAGAGAATAAGAAAACTCTTCCAAAATCCTTTCCCTCTAATTGTCCAAGTTTTGCATCTTGCTCTAAGTTTTAGCTTTAGCTTTCCCCTCTAGCCATTCTCCCTATGCAAACCTTCCTCCTTCCCTTGATGGTATGTTGGTTGTGATAATTCTTTGTGGGATTGATGCACTTGCAGCCACGACAGAGGAGCTCGGACTTGGTTCGTAGAGCGGTGCTCGCAAGAAAAGGTTATAACCTTTCATCTTAAATTTGAATAAAAGAGATTATCTTTGTCCCAAAACCCTATATCTACATGATCTTGTTAATTTGAGAATTTATATCTATATTTAGGATTTTAAGTGATTACTAGAGATTGTATATGTTGTTGCATTATATTCTTAACCCCTTGCAAGTCAGGTTTGGGAGGATATCTATAATTTAGGAGGAAACAACAAGTGGAAGAGGTCTATGTTGGCACAGGAGCAGACCTAGGGTTCAACGCTTCAACAATGCACCAACAAAACCATAACTATCGGCCCTTTCGGAAACACCTGCGAAGCAGACGAAGTCTCACCCAAGGTAGAGGCAAGGGGGTTACAAGACTTAGGTGTCTGTAACTAAGATGGGACACAGATCTATGATTGTAACACTTCGCAAAGTACTTAGAAGATAACATGCATTAGCTTATCAACTTCATTCACATCGCAGAACAAATCCTAAGGATAGATTGGCGTAGTAACAATGACAAATACACATCACACTTAGCATTAGAAGTTAGATCTAGCACATTCAACATAAATAAAGCACTAAGGATCCATAGATCTATCTATCATATATAACAATCAATGCACTATGCAGATTCACAGCATAAACATCATAGCACAAAACAAACCATCAACACATGATATACATGGTTCACCCCAGTGTGGGGCTATGCCCACCAACTGCTTCTTCTTCTTTATTAGGATTCAATCTCTTACATTCATATGCCCCTGTGCACTAAGCCACAAAGCCAATCTTCGCACTGGACAGGTGATCTGCGCACTAAGCACCAAATCCACCTTCCCAAACTCAGGTCAAGGCACAGAGCCAACTCTTCTATCAAGCACAGAGCCTTATATACATGTTTTGTTGCACAAAGAAAATCAGAACCGCTTGCCTCTTGCACTTAGCCACTTACATCCCCATAACATCCCCCTTTTACTACATTACATTCTTTTCTTATTTATACTTTTACATTTACAAAAAGGCCTAATCATTGGTAAACCCATGGGCCCACATCCCATAACTCGTTGCAAAACCCTAAGAACCCCATTATGGGTCCACAAAGCCCACAAAAAAAGTGATATCCACGATCTCAGCTCCTCCTGGGCGCTCCAACTTTGATCACTGTGTCAAAGTCCAAAAAGTGGTCAAACCTAACCAAGATTTCCTCAAAACTTGGTCGAGGGCCAACAGTCTATATCAACCGTAAGGATTCAAGGTGCATTCATTAACCTTCTCTTCTCTCTTTCTCTTATCACTTAGTCTAGATTGTTTTGGGGTAGATTAGAGATAATTCAGTCTTTTAAGGGAGTTACTTCTTTGCCTATTCCTTAGAACCAGTTTAGGGGGGATTTCCCCATAGCAACTCCTAGTGGCTAAATCAATCAACAATGCTTGAATGGAACAAAAGTTGAAAAAGAACCACAACTACTCACGGTAATTTATATGGCAACTTAGCTTCGCCAGTTAGTCTAATTGTTGATTTTGTGGCTAAACACACCTAATATAGAGTCGTGGCACCCACCTAAGCAAGCAGAGCTAGCTTAATACCAAGGCGTTAGGAAATTAAATTAATGGTGAAATTATGTAAGTATGTATGTATGTAGATAATGGTTCTTTTTGTAAATTGTGTATGTATGTATGTAAATAATAGTGAAATTATGTATGTATGTATGTATGTATGTATGTAAATAATGGTTCTTGAATTGCTGATTTTATATATTCAATTATGCACACTTACCATTTACTTTCCATTGTAGCTAGAGAATATGGATTTTTAGAGTGAATTTGATTATATTTTGTTTATTTGGTCCATGTTAGACCATAGTAATCAACTTGAGGAGACAGGTTGATTGATTGTGACATACTTGAGAGATACTAGTGACTAGTGACTATGTATCATGAGAGATACTAGTGACTACATATCATGAGAGATATTAAATACTAGTGATTATGTATCAAGCTTGTCGTCCGACCCTCCTTCTAGTGCCAATTATGTTGATGGGTCTAAATTTGCCCAAAAACAGTAAGGGGTTCTCCCTGATAAGAATTCCCAATTAGACCTCCCATTGTTTGGAATAGGGAACCTATCCAGATTATGTCTCGGCAGCCATTGTTGGTGTTGGTTTCACCGATTGCAGCCCAGTCCACCGATGAAGGTGAGTTATAGATGGTTATGCAAATGGAAGTTGTAGATGAAAACTATGTAAATGTAGGGATATGTTGGCCCTTGACCAAGTTTTGAGGACCCTTGGTCATTTTTTACCATTTTGGGACTTCAACAGGTTGTCGAAGGCGGAGCACAAGTTGAAGTGGAGATCGCGGGATCTCGACCCCTTTTTAGGGATTTTTGGGTCTTGGGCTTATGTAATGGGTATGGGGATGTCGGCCCATGGGTTCACCCATGCTTAGGCCTATTTTGTAATGAATAAATAGAAGTCTAGGCGATGTAAGAAGTAGTGACTAGTCAGTGTGAGCCATTCTTGCTATGTGCAAAAGTAGATCTGTGTGATTTGGATTTGTGCGCACTGTGTGAGACTTGCAAGGCTAAGTGCAAGCGACTATAAAAGACAGTGTAAGGCTCTATGCCTAGATCTACTCAGGGAAGGAGGATCAGGCAAGGTGCGTAGATCTCATGTCCTCTGTGGAGTTGAATTGGAGGCTTTGTGCATGCAAGAAGATTGAAAGAAGCTAATAAAGAAGACGAAGAGTTGGTGGACGTATCCCCAGGGAGGGGGTGAACAACGTATATCCTCTGTTATGAATGCTTTGTGCTTTATGATTTCTCTCTTGTTTGTGTGATTCAATGCTTAGTGTGTTGTTAGATGATAGATGAAACTGATATGATAGCTTAGTGCTGAATAATGTGAATGAATTCTAGATCTAATCTTTGTTGGTATGCTTAGTGCTTGAATCTATGGGATCTATGTGATTGTTGTGTTGATCTGTTGTTAGGGTTTAGCTGTTGTGTGAACTAAGGTTGAATATTAATGAACTGCAATTACTAAGTGCTATGTTAAGGTGTTACAATCACATATATGTGTCTCGGCTAAGGTTGCAGAATTCTGAGTCCTGCAACCACCCCTGCCTCTACCTCGGGTGAGACTTCATCTTCTTCGAAGGTGTTGCCGAAAGGGTCGGTAGTTAGGGTTTTGTTGGTGCGTTGAACCCTAGGTCTGCCCCTGTGCCAACAAATGGTTTTGTTGTCGAGACCTGAAACTGCGATTGCTGGGAACTGAGGAAGAAGAAGCTTTGTGCGAATATCTGACCTGAAATTGTGATTGTTGGGAACTAAGGAAGAAGAATCTATGTGCGAAGATCTAACCTGAAACTTTGATTGGTGGGAACTAAGGAAGAAGAATCTTTGTGTGAAGATCTGACCTGAAACTGTGAAAGCTCTGTGCATAGATATGTTGCCCTGGTGCACAGTACTCTACTTGGATTGTGAAACTCTGTGCTAAGAAGAGAAGTCTGATCTGAAGAAAAGAGGTAAGATCTTGAATCTTTGTGCTCCGAGAAAGGTAATAATGGTGAGAAATTTTGATTGAAAAGGTAAGATAAGTGGAATTTTTTGTTTCAAAAATATGGATCTAAGTATATTTGATAAATGTTATCCTACTCTGAAAACTAGGGCACAACTAGAAGAAAGAAGATTTGATATGAGTAGATCTGATAAGAATAGTGAAAGATATGTTATTCCTATGCATAGAAAGAATGTTTGGACTAACAAATGGATGCAGGATCCTAGAAAGATTTTTTTTCAGGTTAGCTACCATGATCCTAGTGCGCAGTACAGGAAAGGATGGGGATCATTTTAGAGAAAGAGAGGATTAACACTTTGTTACAGTTGCATAAGACCACGACATCTTTCTAAGGAATTCCCTGGTAGAAGACCTAGTTGTCTTTGTTGTAAAGCTATGGATCATGAAGTTTTGGATTGCCCTAGAATGATTTCTAAGGTTGAAAGAATGAATATGAGACAAGAAAACCCTGAGGAAGGTTAAGAAACTAAGATCATGGTAGAACCCCAGAAAGAATCAAAAATTGTACTATTGCAAATGAAAGAAACCCCGAATGATCATAGAAACATCAACTTACCAGAGATCTTCAAAGAAAAAGAATGCGTAGAAACAAGAATAGGAGACTTCGACATTGATTGTGTTCTGGATGAGGAAATACAGGTGAATATCATGACAGAAAGAACTTGGAAAATTTTAGGAAAGCCTGCTATGATTCCTTCATTGAGAGGAATAGGATTATTTAGAGGAAAGTTGATAACCCTATGTGGAAGACATACCCAGATATCTATGAGTTCTCATGGAACCTCGACAGAAGAAGATTTTGAGGTTGTTAAATTTATCTAGAACAATGCACCATTTGCTATGTTACTAGGAAAACCTTGGATAGAAAAGGATCAAGCCAGAAGAAAAGAAGAGGAAGTCTTAGAGCAGAAGAAGCAAGAATTAAAAGATTTCATGACTAGGAGGATCGCACATTTGATTGAAGAACAGGAGAATAGGTCGAATTTATTTAGAACCAGAAAATTGGATATCAAAGTTGAAAGGACACACGAGGACTTGAGACACCTATTTGTATAGGAGAGTAGAGCACCTACACCAGATAGAGAAGAAGTATTTCCTTTGAACCCTAATAAATACCATCAACAGTTCGAAGTTACTATGCCCAGAGAAGATTGGAATTAGAATGAAAAGAGGAATATCGAGACAAAGATCATCGAGAAGAAGGATAGAAATCTCAATAAGAAGAAATCAAAGATAGAAAAGTTACAGAAAGTTCCAGAAGGAACTGCGCAGAAGGAAGGATTCCAAAATCTGAAATTCGTCGGGATACCAATACAGCACAGCATGGCGAAGAAATATGACCATTGGAGGCATTATAACCATTAGCCCGATGACCCGAATGGTTAGAACATTAACTATGGCCAGAAATCTCACCATCAGACCGTTGGGACCACATTGTAACTGGCATAACTGCATTAATGAAGGCTTCTTGCCTGTTGGAAAGATTTGTTACCTAGTTATCTACTTATTCCATTGAGCCTTGCACCGAGAACACTTTTTCCACCCATGATTATCTGAGATCACAGATTAGTTGATTTCATGCAGTGATCATTGAGCTATCGCCATCCATCTCGTTGCATTGAGTAGTTTCTCTCCAAGTCGTGATAGTCAACCACGAGCGTGTATGTCTGAAGAACTTAGCGCAGTCAAAGATTCTATGAAGGAGATACTCATCGACCTCATGAATGAAAAGGTAATGTCTGTGGGCATACAAGCTTCATCCACGAGAGGAGTGCAAGCCTCCCCGTCGACTACTCGCGGATCTGGACCTTCCTGAGTTGCGACTGAGAAAAGAACCAAGCATAGAGATGACTTGGCGAATGTGAATTTATTACTATCCATTCTATCTGAGTACATCCCACCCCTGGTGGGTGTCGTGAGTCGTGACAGTGTCCCAAGGGACCTCGACTACACCGTCATCACTGTGTATCTCTCGAAGGGGATACGCGCAGTCAAACCACAGCTAGAGAGGATTCCAACCTTTAAGATTAGTGACTACAACCTGGGAGACCGTAAGAGCTATTGCATGCTCACACCTCACAAATGGGAAAGAATATGAATATCATCCCTCAACCATGGACCATGAACCTTGCGCAGTCCACCCTTTTGAATGTAATGAAGATTCCACATTTTGGAAGGCACCAGGAGGTTAACACCTACATTAAGCTCCTGTTGTCATGCTTCCACGGTGGTTATATGTGGTTGGACAGACGTATCACTGTCGATCTGGCGTTGATCCATAGGATCACCGGACTGAGCATGCAGGGACCAGACCCACAAGACTTCTACCTAGGAAAATATGGAGATCACACCTTTGCATAGACGATTAAAGAAACATATGGAGATGTTGAAAAGGAGATGTGAGGCTAAAAGGTATCCTCCATCCAGAGTGGTGCAGTGCGCCTAGCATGCCAATTAATTGCAGGCAAGATAGTAAGAAAGACTAGACCCACACAGGTTACAGGGTTTGTCGTTGACCTCGCTGGGAAATGCGTGGAAGGCCTACTGATGAACTGGGTGAAGTACCTAGTTAACCAGCTCGAATTGGATTGTTGTGAAGCTCAGGATCAGGGTTATGAGTTTCAATTTAGCTGGTTCCTGATCCTCATCGCGTTTACTGCTTGGGAGATGGAGAAAGGTGCGACCTTCCTTTAGATCGATCCATTCGAGTCGCTTGCTGCGAAGTTCACCACGCTCTGTTATTCAAACGATATGGGAAATATGTGGCAGTCAAACACAGTATTTCATACCAACTACCTGCAGCTTAGGAGGGCTATTGATTCCTTCCCTCGTATGACGTCAAAAACCCTGGATAGGTTCAGGACTCTTATGAATTTTCATGAAGATAGGCATTTTATTTATATTACTGTGCGCACCAATGAAAGCAAAGAAGAACTTCAGTACTACTACAACCTCACTACATAGGACCTGGAAGAAATCATTAAAGACTGGCCTGCCGAAATCCTTATCCCTGTTGACCCTACAATGTTGTCTGAACCAGACCTCATTGGAAACCCGGTGGTTACTCACAAAAAGTATGATGCCCCAAGAAGCAACAGGAAGAAAAAGAAGCAAGATATACAGGAAGTACACATCACATCAGAAGATACTGCATCTGAGTCACCTAGTGGAGGAGGTGATGACGAAGTGAAAAAAGAGGAAAAAGAACAAGAATAAGATTAAAAAAGGCAAAGTAACACCGCCACAGAACCTCCCCGATGACATCGATCCATCTAATAAAAGGAAGGTCTCCCCCATGAAACCTTCATCGCAGAATAATTCCAAATCCAATAAACCAAAGATGTAGAATGTACTCACGGTCGACAACTTTGACTTCATTATTTCAGTTGTAGGAGATGCCTCATAAGATATTTTGCAAAGAAACGAATCAAAACAAGAAGTCATGTATGATAGAATTGAAGTAGAACTAATATGTTTATAGCAAGCCCTTTATTCGAGTCGCACAGTGTCCACTGCGCCCCCACCCTCAGAAGAACCAGAGTTGGGAGATGAGCCTGCTCAACTCCGCAGATTGGCTGATGTGACCGAAGCTCGCCTTCATCGAGCAAAAGTTGAGAAAGACCAAGCAATAGCGGCCCTGAAACAAGCACAGGAGGAAGTTATAGAGCAACCCAGGATTGCGCAACAGAAGAAGGATGCTCTTCAAGTGAAGTTTGAAGAAGAGAGAGCGCAGATCCAGCAGGAGAAAGAAACGTTGCACATGGAGTAGGTCAAAGTAAAAGAAGCATTCAACAGAGCACTTCACTCTGTGACGAGCTTGGAGCAGAAGGAGGAATAACAAGTATAACACCAAGTAGCATAGCTCACAGAAATCATCTAGCAACTTCAGCAGAGAATCACAAATCTGGAGCTAAGAACAGTGCCCAGTACTCCGCAAGATGTGTGAGATCAAAGAGAAGTGATTGCTCGAGGCACAGTCGAAAGAATCAAGGGCCTCGCCATGGAATGTAAACAACCGAGTGATCGCAGTTCCCAAACTTATGAGAAACTCACTGAGGATCCTGAACTGAAGGAACTGGAATCACATCCCCAGAAGGCGAAGAAGTAAGCAGAAACAATACAGGTGCAATTGAAACCTCTGTCAGTCATTGAGAGGATGAAGCGATCCCAAGAACAACGCACTGCCCAACAGCGAGTCCACACCATTTAGAGAAGATTCATGTAAGTAACTCAGAGGCTCCAACCAATACAGGACAAGGCTTACCAACTATTCACAGAGATCGAAGACCAAGGAGAAGAACTCGAGCAAGTCATCATTGCAGTTGAACAACGCTTAGAGGGACCTGTCAACGAAGCAGTAATCCAAGAGTTCACTGAGCAGGAGGTCATGGCACAACAACAGGTCGAAGCCTCTCAAGCCAAGCTCAAGGATTTTGAGGTAGAGCTACCCAGATCAGAGTGACTCGGGACGAGTCATAGGTGAGTGTTGGGGACATGTTAGCCCTTGACCAAGTTTTGAGGACCCTTGGTCATTATTGACCATTTTGGGACTTCGACAGGCTGTCGAAGGTGGAGCGCAAGTCGAAGTGGAGATCACAGGATCTCGTCCCCTTTTTAGGGATTTTTGGGTTTTTGGATTATGTAATGGGTATGGAGATGTTGGATCATGGGTTCACCCATGCTCAGTGTAGAAATTTCGATACAAATTAATGTATTCCTGCGATTCTCCTGATCTAACAATTTCTGCCACTTGTTAAATACAGAATCGCTTCTACTATTATTATTGTGGAAGCAATTAAACCACGATCACAACCATGAGCACAAAGTGAAATATCAATAACACATAACACATAAATTTCTCCAGGAAAGCGTAAAGCTAAAAACCCTACTATCATATATTATGTATATCATGAATCATGAAACAATCTCATACAAAACTCTAATCCAAGAGTTCTCAGTACAATACAATCGTCTCACATTGTCATACACAAATCAACAAATACATGTGCCAATTTCTTGTTTCCAGACAGCTTGCCTCCTCTACACAATCTTTGCAATTCGAATTCTCACAATGATCGAATCATTCTTCACGAATTTCCTAGCTTGCGCATGCTCATAAGCATATCCACTGCATGTGTGATCAAATCACAACTGATAGCCAAACTGTCCCTTTCACCTGTTATCTCAACTAGATCTCCAATGGATTTGACATGCATGTAGTTAACCATGGTGAATCTTCAGTTGCATGTGAGTTAACTGGTTAACTGAACTCTCACTAGTGCATGTTTAATTACAACTAGTACAACTGATCTTAACTCACTTAACTACACTTATAATTCTGTTACAAATCCAACTCACTCAATTATGAATGAAATAATAGATTAATATTTATTTTCTAATTTAATTAAGGGAAAAGTAAATTAGACACATGTTTCTTGTTGACTTTTCAACACTTAGGCCTATTTTGTAATGACTAAATAGAAGTATAGGTGATGTAAGAAGTAGTGACTAGTCAGTGTGAGTCATTGTTGCTAAGTGAAAAAGTAGGTTTGTGTGATTTGGCTTTGTGCGCATTATGTGAGACTTGCAAGGCTAAGTGCAAGCGACTGTAAAATAATGTGTAAGGCTATGTGCCTAGATCTACTCAGGGAAGAGGATCAGGCGAGGTGCACAGATCTCATGTCCTCTCCAAAGTTGATTTGGAGGCTTTGTCCATGTAAGAAGATTGAAAGAAGCTAATAAAGAATACAAAGAGTTGGTGGATGTATCCCTGGGGAGGGGGTGAACCACATATATCCTGTGTTATGAATGCTTTGTGCTTTATGATTTCTCTCTTATTTGTGTGATTCAATTCTTAGTGCGTTGTTAGATGATAGATGAATCTGATATGATAGATTAGTGTTGAATAATGTGAATGAATGCTAGATCTGATCTCTATTGGTATGCTTAGTGCTTGAATCTATTGGATCTGTGTGAATGTTGTGCTGATATGTTGTTACGGTTTAGTTGCATTGTGAACTAAGGTTGAATATTAACGAACTGTAATTACTAAGTTCTCTATTAAGGTTTTACAATCACATATCTGTGTCCCATCTAAGGTTGCAAACATCTGAGTCCTGCAACCACCCCTACCTCTACCTCAGGTGAGACTTCATCTGCTTCGCAGTTGTTGTCGAAAGAGAAGGTAGTTAGGGTTTTGTTGGTGCGTTGTTGTAGCGTTGAACCTCGGGTTTGCCCTTGTGCCAACAGGATCCAATATAATCCTAATCTACCCTATCCCAGCTAGGAAAGAACTATAGTAATAGAATGAGTTGTAATGAAACTAAACTATATATAAACTCCAATCAGATAGTTATCATGAAGGCACACCGTTAGAAACACATGCATACAAGTCTATAACCAGAATAGTCTAAGTCACGTTTTTGCATACATTCACAACTCATTCGCTCAGGACATATAATATAAGAAAGAGTAACAAAACTGCAAGAAGACATATATTGCATCAGAATACTCCATAAACAAACATGCTCTTATAGCCCATGTGAAAAATAAACATTCTTCTTGAAATAGTTCACAGCAAAACAACAAAACATGTGAATCCTCTCTATCAACAGTTGGTCCTAGGGCTTCTCTGTATTAATTGTTTCAGCAATAGTACATGAAAACTCTAAGGACAACTCTCCAATTTTAGTTGGCATTGTATTCCCAAAGTAGTTTAGAAGTGTACAATGTTTGAAGATCCAGAATCCCTTTCTTTATTCTAGTATTATTTAGGTTCAATTAGACCTTTGGCCTTTCATATCGCTTTGAGACCTTTCGTCTTCCAACATTTTTCCTCATCCTCTTTGTGATGATGAGTAATAAGGACAATGGTACATTCTGAATTTGTCTCCTAGAGTTGGTGGTTCGTCATGGATTTCAACCATATGTGCTTTATGCATCATGAATATTAGCCTTGGGTATGGGGGCATCTTCGTCATCTAATTTTGACAATCGGTCATGGAGTTTCTAGATCTCTTTTTCATCAATTTTCTTGAGATTTTCTTCACTCCTCCTCCATCACTTCTACATCTTTCTTTATTGCTCCTTCATTGTCTTTAGTTTTAGATTTCATCGCGAGAATGGTGAGTGCAACCCTCCTTCCCTCGGTACCTGGCAACATTCAACATACAATAGATGAAAGTAACTTCAAATAAAATATAAAGAATAATCATCTGGATGCAAATAAATGAGGCATTAAATGATTGAAATATCAAGTAAACTTCCCTGGATTAAATTCTTGGTTCTTCTACTCATAATTGAGATGAGGCATTAAATGATTGAAATATCAAGTAAACTTCCCTGGATTAAATTCCTGGTTCTTCTACTCATAATTGAGGCATTGTATTCTTTGGGGCTGAGAAAAAGATACCATATATTTATATTTAAAAAATAAGGAAATATGTTAGTAATTTATTAAAACCTATAACTAGAAAGTTGTAGAACTCGGAAAGACCTTTCCAACTGTATAAATAATGTGCGAAGCAGACACCCAAGTCAAAAGTTACCACCATGAGTTTGAACAAACTCCTCCAATTTGTGTGGGATGCCAAGTCATGAATTTCGTCGGGTGTGAATCGACACCTATCTTGGGAACTATTCTCGTTCATCGATGGAGATCACACGACTAACTATGTTGTTAGGTGCATTGACAAGGATAGGGTGATTTTTTCTACTGGTAGGCCACTGGTTCGAGTGATATGGACTTGTTAGTGATCATTTTGATACTTGAACTTAGCTTGTATTCTTGTCATAGGTGTGTTTCATGTTGACCTCGTTGTGCGAAGGTTTCATGAAGGTTTGGTCATGGTAGTTTTGAAAAAAAAGGGAAACATTTGTTATGAGAGTACCAAGCTTGATTAAAGCCTTCTTTCATCAATCTTTTCATATTTCAACATCCCCTTATTTATATTATTCCAGAAATCTATTGAAACGATGACACCAATGTAATGCTCTCCCATACCTCGATCAGATACTTATGCTTCAAGGAGTACAGGGAAATGTTTCGTTATCCTTTCAGAATATGAAAAATCATACCAAGAGTGGTTCACGGCTTCTGTGCCATCATTGTTTCTATAGGATCCTCAAACTTGTATATATTTTCATCACATTTGTTGAAGCAGAGGTCCATTTTGTCGAGAAAATCTCTTGCGGACTTTCGTTTCTATTACACAACATGATAGTCCTCTAGATGGAAACACATTTTGAAACAATTTGGTTGTATCTATCATAACTCGAGATGTGATCAGGGCAATCGTTACTTAGACCTAGTATGGTTTCCAATTCAGTATAAGATATATCACCACTAGAATTCAAAGTTTTCGCTATGTTATCTACAAAGGCATTTGGTAATCTCAATTCTTCCATCATTCTCTTTCCTTCATCACTTTTGACATGGATTCTAGGAGGCTCATCATCACATAACCCATATTTATTACTATAGTCTTGTGTAGACTTAGAGTGTAAACGATATCTCCTCGATATTCCATCCTGATCTTCATTACAATGATCATACACAGGAGATCCCTTAAAACATAAACATAGGGCTTGTGGATTGTTCCAAAAATTGCACCAACAATGATTTCATGTATACGATCATCAAAATTTTGGATTTATTTTCTTTTTCTTAGCACATATGTCTCATTTCCAACAAGTTTCGGAAAACCAAGGTCCAATTTTCCCGTTTCTATCTTATTAAAGGCTTCCTTTAAATGCCTCATATTTTTAGCAGCATCTAGGGTTTCTCCTTATGTATTATGTTTTATTTTTATTTTATTCTATTTTTTTTGGCTATGTATTATGTATTATGTTTTATTAAATTTCTTCCAAAGTGTATCTCAGAGTCGACGCAATACCAACAGGTGTCCTAGTTAACCCATCAAATGCTAGATGATGCTTTCACAATCCAAAATAAATCATAAAATAAAGAAACACAAACTAATCAAGTTGGGACGATGTGCGCGATGAAAGCTACTGATGACACCGCAAACTATCCTGAGTGTAATATGGAGAAGGTGAGATACAGTAGGTGATCAATGACTAGCGTTTTAATTAGGCGTGAAGAGCTTAGTCACCATAAATATTTAGGAGACTGATTGACAAGTGTGGCAAGAAGTGTTTGAGTTGGGAGGGGGATGAAATATGCCTTAGAACGAAGGTGGGTCACGCTGACTTGATCAGCGTCGGTGAGAGGTAGAATATCGTTGTATACGCGCTTAGTGATGAAAAGTGGTCGATGTCTTTATGTTGACGCATTAGCAACACGAGAGGGAAACTTGTCGATAGGTAGTGTGTTAGCGAAGAAGAGGTGAACCTCGTCGGTAGGTAATGTAACAAAGCAAAAGAGACGGAGTTTCGTCGATATGTGATGTGTTGGATAAAGTTGGTGAAAGACACGTGCGCAATGAATATAATCACGTGAACATCATCGATGTGGTGACATTGATCATGTGTACTTCGTCGGTGAGGAAGATGTGCAGCAGTGAAGTTTAGCGGAGGCACGCATGCACGTCAATCAAGTTTGAAGGATGGTGGCCTATGTATAGGCAAATAAATCAATGGCACATCAATGCATAGGTGGAAGAAGGATGTGTGCATCGGTATGCTATGTATGAGTGCAAGAAGAGGGGACTCACCGAAGTGAAAATCGTTGGGTATTAGTGATCTGAGGAGGAACTGGAAATGATAAGGCGAGGTATGGTGAGGAGAACTTGGGCATAGCTACTTGCACGAGGGAGAGAGTGCGAGAATTCCATTTGGAAGAAATGAAGTGGGGGGCAATTTCTTGTCTTGGATAAAGGCTAAGACAAGAAAATTGGGAAGTTGTTGTGTGGGTACAACACGTTCTTATGGCGAGGACTCCCCACGATCTCGAAAACCAACTAAGAATACTCAAGGATTTTTTCTCCAATATGGGTATGATTGTTAATACTAACAAGACTAAGGCCATGATCATTAAATCCAATAAGATCACTTATGATACCTTCGTATATGATAACGACAACTTAGAGGAAGTGACTTGATACCAATATCTTGGAATCAATATTCACCATGAGCTCAAATAAAATTATAGCATTAAAAAAAGGATTATTGGGGGATGGAAAGCTTATTATGGGCTTGAAAACAATTTTAAATCAGCCAATCTTTGGATATGTGATAACAATAAACTCCTCTTTGATATTGATCCAGAATCGGATCCAGGAGCCTGACAGGGTTCAAAAAGGCTCAAAAATGAAAGTTCTCATAATCGAACGAAATCAATTCCATTGCAACCATCTCGTCGCGTTGATTCTGGCCATATGTCTACTTTCTCAAACGAACATTGTATGTGAGAGTTATCACACTCTGGCCGCTTTCCCAAACAACTAAAAAGTCAAAAGGTCAACTGGAAAAATTCAATGATGATGTCAGCATGACGTCGTCACACTGACATCAACAAAGTGACACGTGGTAGCATAGAAGCAAGGTGGTTGGGCAATTTGACTGGGCACAAGACGGATCCACTCAGAGGATGACAAGTGGCATTTTTTCACGCCAATGAAGAGGTTCCACGTGGCCCAGACGTGGGTTGCCACGTGACACCCTATCACTGGTTGGTGATGTAAAAGATTTTTGTTGTTTGAAGGATTCATACTTGCGCCCTCCAACGGAGAGCCTACACTTTGGGAGCTTGACCAAATGTCAATGCACCAACACATTTCTTTTTATTATAAACCCCACTTTAATTAAAAATAAAGTGCATTTTGTTTAGCGTTTGGGCGGAAGGGGGCTGGGGCCAGCCCACAGTTTTTGTTGTTGCATATAACCATAGGAGCGCGAGCGTTGTATATACAACCACCAGCGTGCATGTTAAGCACCCGTCTGCCAAAATATTCGGGGCCAAGACCATGACCCAAGGCTTAAAATAAGGGTGAGGTCCCATTACCAAATTAACCATATGACTACTAATAGGGGGCGTGCGCCAGTCTAGAGGGCTAGGCCCTTTATTATTTTAGAAAATGGGTTTTTATATTATAGTTCTGGATTTTATATTGATTTTTATTCCTGTTATTGAAGATTATAGCTCTGGGAAGCCAAGCCAGAGCCATTTTTATGCAGGGAAGTTGTTGAGGAGCAAACACTTGCAAGCCATTTCTGGGAGCTTCGGTCATCCATTTTGCGTGTCGTTTCTTCTGCTGGATTCTAGAGATCTGGAAGAACATGACCAGATCAGTCTTGTATATTAATGGCACTGTTGCAATGTACTTTTTGAGCTTTGAACATAAATAAAGAAGCCTCCCCCATTGAGACAAAGGCCCGGAGACGTAGGCAATTTTGTGTCGAACTCCATTATCACTTCTCTTGTTATGGTTTGTTGTTATTATTGCTTCAGTTCAAATCTATATTTTGTATTATGGTTATGATATATTCTCTCATCTTCATCATCTTCTTAAATGGTTAATAATCACATGCAATTAAAAACTCAACCACAGTCATTAAAAGATCTTTTCGGATCAGATACTCTTGTTATACTTGTTATTTTATATGGATGTGAAATTTGGGGATGCAATATCTCTCATGAATCTTGGAAAAAGATAGAGCAAATCCAAGAGAATTTAATAACCTATTATCTCAAAATTAAAGGAAATATGCCCTATCCCATCCTCCTCTTAGAGGCAAGCCTTTCCCCCATTGAGAGCACGACTATGAATAGATACCTAATGTATAAGAACAAGTTAAACAACATGGAAGACAAGATGCTTCCTAAAATTGCTTCAAAATCTAGTTATAACTACCTTTGACTCAAGTGAGGATAGCATAAATATGCCCACACCTGGCTAAGCTATTGGGGAATCATGGAAAGCACCATTTTACAGAATAAGGATACTATTAAAAATATCAATAAATCAAAATTTAAGGAGAAAATGTGGTGTGATAAAGATTTAGAGGAAAAAAGAAAAATAAGGTATTATAAGGATGTAATCAACCCTGATCTAGAAGATCAAAATTATCTCTTTGTTTTGACAAGTTTAAAGAAAAAATAAGCCTTGCTAAGATAAGAACAAATTCTCACGAGCTCCATAGTGAAACTTGGAGTTCTTCAATTCCTATAACACCATGGGATGAAAGAGTGTTTCACATTTTTTACACTAAGAAGGTTGAAGATGAAAAGCATTTTCTCTTAGATTGTCTAGCCTATACCCAAATTAGATCTCAATTTCAAAATATTTGTCACATTACCAACCTTCCTAACCTTTTAACTCATCAAAACTATGATGATTTTGGAAAACTTCTCTTAATGCTTTTAGAGCACAGAAACAAAATTCTAAAGAATAGCAAGTAATCCCTTATGATAGACCAATTTGGTCTGAGTTAATCATCATCATCATCATCATCATCATATATATATATATATATATACTTGTTAAAAACATTTTTTAAAGGACATGTTTTAACTCAGTATTAAGGGTCGAAGGAATTACACATCTCCCTCATAAGAATAAGTAGAAAGCACCTATTAAGGAAATTAGATTTTTTTTACTTTCAATTACTCTATCTTTTTATAGAGTTGATATAAAATTATTTTACTTAAGATGGATATTGAAATATTTTATTTATGACCTACAATGAAATAATTTGTTTTGTTATTAATATTTGTTTAAATGTCATTTGTCAACTCCATGTTGAACAACGGAAATAATTACACATCTCCTTAGTAGTAGGTTGTAGAAAAAGAGCAAACACACATCTCCCTCATAGTGGACTCTAGAAAGCACCTTTGAGCTCAGTAATTTATTTTAAATGATTTTTCAATTCTATTTAAATCTTTTTAAAGCTATTAAATGCAAAGACCAATCCACTTTAAAGAATAGTATTTTACCCGGTTCAAGGTTATAAGGTATGGAATCATCATTTAACTTCCTTCAATTTTTAGTTTAATAATTATGAATGAAATGTATGATGGAGAGTTTTCTTAGTGGTATAATAAAAGAGTATAATCTTGTAATGAGTTTCATTTTAAAATTTATTTAGTATTTTAAAAATAATTTAAAAAAATTATTACTAGAATTTTTGTGGTTGTGAATAATTTATTTTTATTTTTATTGTATTTTAATAATAGTTACTAGCACAAACATGCATGCAATGATTAGTTTTAATTAAAACAAACAATAATAAAGTTATTGGGAAAATAAATTCATTTCATTATTATTATTTTGATGATAATATAAAAAATTAAATTTATGTAAATTTTATTATATTTTTCTCTATTAAATAAAACTTAATCAAATATAAATTGTGCATACGTTAAGAATTAAAAATTTTATTGGATAAAATTTTAATTTTTTTTATTTTCACAAGAAAAGAATAATTTATTTTAACTTGTCAATGTAGAAGGGTTATAATAAAGTTAATCCTTCAATTTGAAATATAACTTTTCTCTTGAAATATTAAAAAATAATATAACATCTAATATGTAAAATATCAAAAAGGAATATTTTTTTTAAATAATTTAATATATAATTTTATTATTATTATTATTATTATTATAATTATTATTATTATTATTATTTTAATATAAATGAGAAAAGTAACACCAACACCAAATTACAGTGCAATGAAAGATCCAATGAAATTAACACCAGCACCAAATTACAGTCCAATGAAATTAGAAATAAATTATGTGCAATTAACAGAACTTGGTATACCAAATCATTTTTAATGTTATACTTTTATTTTTGAACACTAAGAATCACAAAGTATGCAAGAAAATTAAAAAGGAACCCTTAGAGAGGCGATCTTGTCGATAGGATATATAGTAATCGCATACCATGTTAAAACAGCGTCTGGTATTGGTGATAGCAAAGGGCCATTCAAAGCTTATCGCAGCGTTGACTCTTACTTGAGTTGCACAAACAAGACCTCCTTCCTGGATGTGATAGCTGTCTATCAA
>SNQJ01S0158001.1:22073-42083 GCA_010110895.2 Picea sitchensis
GTTAAGGTAGACCCTAACAAGATTAAGGCCATGATGGACTGGCCAATTCACAAAACATTGAATAATCTTGGAGGATTTATGGGTTTGGCAGGTTACTACTGCAAGTTTGTTCGTCACTATGGAAGAATAGAAGCACCTTTAACGACACTGATTAAGAAGGATGCATTTTCATGGACTCTAGAGGCAACTAAAGCTTTTGAACAAATTAAAGAGGTAATGTGCAAAGCTCCTGTCTTGACCACTCCAGACTTCACAAAAACCTTTATTGTGGAATGTGATGCCTCAAGAAATGGAATTGGTGTTGTCCTAACGCAAGAAGGAAGGCCCCTAGATTTTGAAAGTAGACCACTCAAGTGAAAGGACTTACACAAACCCATTTATGAGAAGGAAATGATGGAAATACTACATGCATTGAAGAAATGGTGTCCTTACCTAATAGGTAGGCACTTCAAGGTCAAAACAGATCATGAGAGTCTTAAATACTTCTTGGAACAAAGACTATCTTTAGAAGAACAACAAAAATGGGTAACCAAGATATTGGGTTATGATTTTGAAATCGTCTATAAAAAGGGGAAGAAAAACGTTGTGGTAGATGCACTCTCAAGAAATGATGAAGATGTTGAGGCCTTTCTCTATGCTATCTCAATCATCCAACTCGATTGGATAATAGAAGCAAGGGATGAATGGAAGAATGACAAAAAAGTGTGGACTCTCATTCAAAGGTTGCAGTAGGATTCCAGTTCATCAGATACATTTACATGAAAAAATGATTCACTATGGTACAAAGATCGCTTATATTTATGTAAGAACTCCCAACTCAAACAAAAGGTATTATTGGAATTGCACACCTCTCAAGTAGGAGGGCACTCGGGATTTTTGAAAACCTCATAGAGTCAAGAAGGATTTCTTTTGGGATGGCCTTAAAACTGATGTTCAAAGGTTTGTGGAAGAATGTTTGGTTTGCCAACAAAATAATGTGGAAACAATTAAGACCCAAGGTATTTTACAACCATTAGCCATACCAAGTCAGCACTAGAAGGAGGTTTCCATGGATATCATCACAAGGTTACCGAAGTTTTAAGGAAAGAGTGTCATCATGGTGACTGTTGATAGACTGACCAAGTACACACACTTTTGTGCACTATCTCATCCCTTCAAATCTAGTACAGTTGCCACCGCATTCATGGAGACAATTCAAAAGCTACATGGCAACCCAAATATTATTGTAAGTGACAGAGATCCCATCTTCACCGGACATTTTTGGACATAATTATTTTCTTGTTTGGGTACTCAATCGGCTCATAGCTCATCCTATCATCCTCAGTCTGATGGACAAACTGAGATAGTGAAAAAATGTTTGGAAGGCTACCTTCGTTGCTTTGTCTCTGATAAAAAAACACAATGGTTCAAATGGTTACCCTTGATAGAATGGTGGTATAACACTTCCTTTCATACTGCAATAAAAATGAAACCATTTATGGAACTCTATGGGTACCACCCTCCTTCCATCACTTCTTCTCTAAAATAAAAATCTAAGGTTCAAGCAGTGGAAGATCACATCGAGCATCAACAACAAGTTCTCCAAATCTTCAAGGACAACCTGACCAGGGAATAGAATCACATGAAACAACAAGCAGATCAACATCGTAGTGAAAGAAGTTTTGAAGTAGGGGATTGGGTGTTTTTAAGACTAAAACCATACAAACAAATGTCCCTCAAGGAAGCCAATAAGGATAATAAATTATCACCAAAGTACTATGGCCCTTATAAGGTGTTGTAAAAGATTGGTACTATGGCATACAAATTGGAGTTGCCTGCATATTCATGAGTACACCTAGTTTTCCATGTTTCATGCTTAAAGAAGCTTATAGGCAACAAGATCCTAGTTCAAACTATATTGCCAGAACTTGACGAGGAAGGAAAAATCATATTGGAGCCTGATGCCATCACTGACACAAGAGCTCGCTAGCTGAGGAATATATCCATTTCAGAGTATCTCATTAAATGGAGGAAACTACCCATTGAATATTCCACTTGGGAAGATGAGTCTTTTATACAGAAGCAATCAAAGTTACTCAAGCGTTACGAACAACACTTGTCTCAAGGGGAGGGGCATGTTAAGCCCTAATATTGGCTCATTACCCCTTAATTGGGGCATATTACATTAGTAATGTTATTTTATTTACGTCGGCTTTATTCCATTAGTTGTAATTATACCTCCTAGTCTCCTATATATAACAATGAGACATTTTCATTTGGAATCATCTTAGAATTGTACATTTATGTGGGCATAAGGAGGTTTCTCCCTCGAAGAGGCTTATTATCTGAATTTCTCTATTTTTCAAGGTGTTGAGTACTTATTATGAGTTTTTTCTATGGTATATTGATATTTGGTTCTTAACAAAGAAGAAAAATAGGAAAAATAAATCTACCAATGTGCATGGGGCTCCGCAAAAAAAAAATAATGTTGGTGGAGGAACTAAGGATAAGAAGAAGAATAGATTCCCTTGCAATATTTTTGGAGAGGATCATCCTACTCATTAGTGTCCCAAGATGAATGCAATTCATAGGTACTTTTCCTAGTAAAAGGATTCTGAGGAACCTACTATATTAACCCATGGATTTACTCCCTAGCCACAACAAATGGTTGTTATAAATACTACCCCTCTGCAAGGGTTCATGAAAGGTACCTCCCAGCTTGAGGGATCATCCTTGAACAATCACATATTCATCTGTGACCATATGGTATCTTTGCAAACTCGATCTTGTAACTATGAGATTCCTGAGGTTGGTCCTATGAATCAATATCAAGTGTCGTCTTCCTAGCTTGGTGCCCTCTCTAGATAGATAATCCATCATGAGACAATGCTTCACCCCCAACTACAACATTATGGAATATTTTAACAATGAGACAATGAGACATAATCCCATTGCACGAGCCACCCAAAACTACATCATTGTGAAATATTTGTCCTAGGAACCATGTGTCATGTTTTCTCTCGAAGTCCTACAAAACTGTCTGATGTGACATAAGGCATTGTTATCGTCAATAGGTAAGGTTGAACCCTCAGAGTCCAATTTTATAGCATTTGACTTGGACCAATCTCATCATAGGCCCTCCCACCAAATTTCTTTTCAGATTCAAGTAATAGTCTATGAGAAAACAAACTATCGAATGATTTCTAATGAAGGAGCCTCCACTTATATCATATCAATATCATGTTGGAAAGATATCGGCTCTCCAAATATTGATCCATCTAACACCATGCTTAATGTGTAGTATTCCATATATAAAATAATATGTAGAACATAAATAATTATCTAGAAATGGCATAGAAATAATGATATAACCAGCACAATACCACAATAATACCAAAATAATACCAGAATAACACCAGAAAGAGCACTTTGATTATTGAGAGCAATATTCACTTTCCTCTTCGAGGGGGAAACTTCCAACAGATCAGAGCTCTATCACAATAATATCCAAGACAAGATTTCACATATCCTCTACTTCTATTTATACTAAATCTATCTATCCAAAAGAACAATCTAGAGAAAGATCCTTCTAGAAGTGGAAGCTTCTATTAGGTCTTCTTTCATTTGACTTATTCTTCCTTATTGTCAGGACTTATTAATATTGGCCTTTATTACATGGAATTATATTATTCTACCTACATGAGGGGTTAAGGAGGTTAGGTCCCTAACATTCCCTCCCCCTTGAAGAACAAACTTGTCCTCAAGGATTCATATGAGGGAATTGTTGTAGAATGGTGGTCGAATCCCAGGTGGCATCTTCTAAAGGTGTGTCTTTCCACCGAACTAACACTTCCTAGATGGTGCGCTAACGGATACGATGATCTCTCTGGGCGAAGACTGATTGTGTCTGCAACCATATGGATCATTCTTCATCCAACTTCAAAAGACTAGTTTGAGTTTGACATTTAGTTACAATCACCTTCTTTAAGCATGAAACATGAAAAACGAATGGAGCTTCGACTGACTGGGTAGAGACAACTAATAGGCCACTGATCCCACATGATTGAGTACTGTATAAGGACCATAAATTTTGGGCACTAGTTTCGGATAGTGGTGATCTTTGAAGGAAGTTTTCTTATAAGGTTGTATTCAAAAAAATACCTGCCCCCCTTCAATAAAATGGAAATTGGAAAGACCTTTATCTGCTTGTTGCTTCATGCGATTTTGAGCCATGACCAAATTTTCTTTGAGGGCAAGAAGAATATCCTCCTAGACTGTAATATTTTTGTCAACCTCCTGAACCTTCAAGACTCCTGGCATATAGGAGAGAATCGATGGGGGATTTTGGACGTAGACTAATTCAAAAGGAGTCATGCGAGTAGTTGTATGGTAAGATGTGTTGTACCACCATTCAACTAGGGGTATCCATTGAGTCCAACAATTTTTACACTCATAAGAAAAACACCTCAAATATGTTTCCAAACACTTGTTGACAATTTTAGTTTGGCCATGTATATGAGGGTGATAGGTAGTACTGAGATGAAATTGGGTTCCCTGTAGCTTGAACAACTCTTGCCAAAAATTGCTGGTGAAAGTGGGGTCTTTGTCCGAGACAATAAAATTAGGCATGTGATGAAGCTTGAAGATATTATCCATGAAGATTTGAGCCGCTCTGGCAGTTGTGAATGGGTGTTGAAGAGAAAAAAAATGAGCATGTTTGGAGAGGTGATCGACTACCACCATGATGAATGACTTATTTCCTGATTTAGGTAAGCCTACAATAAAGTCCATAGAAATATTTTGCCAAATAACAAGTGGAATCAGAAGTGGTTGGAGTGTGCCCGGAGCTTTGACAGTTCCTCCCTTGTTGCATTGACAGACCTCACATTCAACCACAAATGTGTGGACTTCCTGTTTCATACCCTCCCAGAAAAAAGAACATTTGACCCTTTCATAGGTTTTGGTAAATTTGGAATTTGCTGTTGTGGGTGAGGCATGAAGTTCATAAATCACTGTGAATTTAAGTTGGTATTTCTTTCATAAATACAAAATTAATTTGTAGAGAAACTCTTTATTATGCCAAGAGTACCCTGGAGAAACTAAAGAATTGTGTTGCAATTGTTGGAGCAAGATAGAAATTTTGGGGTCATGCAACCATTCCTAACAAACAACTTGGAGCCAATCTAGTACAATGAAGGAGAGGGAGAAAAGGGACCCATCTTCTTCAAATTTCTGGGAAAGAGCATCGAACACTACATTTTCCTTTCCCTTATTGCAAATGATCTCATAATCATAGCCAAATAGCTTGGTCACCCATTTTTGTTGCATCAAGGATAAATTCGTTGTTCCAAAAAATACTTGAGACTCCGATGATCAATTTTGGCTTGGAATCGTTGACCCAATAAGTAAGGATGCCATAGATCCATAGCATGCATAATATCTAACATTTCCTTTTCATAAATGGATTGGACATATATCCCTCTGAAAGTTGTTCTCTAGTGAAGACCACGGGCCTGCCATATTGCATTAAGATAGCTTCAATTCCTTTCCTAGAGGCATCAAATTCCAATACAAATTTCTTTGTGAAGTCTGGTAGTGCTAAGACAGGGGTCGAGCACATAGCTTATTTTAAGGTTTGGAAGGAATGATTCGAAACTGAAGTCCAAGTGAAAGGATTCTTTTTAAGGAGGGAAGTGAGAGGAGCTGCAATGTTGCCATAATTCTGAACAAACTTCCGATAATAGCCCATTAAAACTAGAAAACCATGCAATCTCTTAAGAGTTTTAGGGCGAGGCCAACCTTTCATAGCTTCAATTTTAGTAAGATCCACTCGGAAAACATCCTTTCCAACAATATGACCCAAGTATTCCACCTCTAAAGAACCAAAGGAAGATTTAGATTGTTTGAGGAAAAGTTGGTGCTTAGAGAGGAGATGGAGAAATTGATTCATATGGGAGAGATGACATGACCAAGTTTTACTATAGATGAGAATATCATCAAAGAAAACTAAGATAAAATGACGGAGAAAAGGATGGAATACATGATTCATAAGACTTTGGAAAGTGGAAGGAGCATTACACAATCCAAAGTGCATTACCAAGAATTCATAATGACCCTCATGAGTGTGAAATGTCGTCTTGGGGATGTCTTCATTTCATATGGATCTGGTGGTAGCCAGAACATAGATCCAATTTGGTGAAGTACTGAGCACCATTAAATTCATCCAAGAGGTCATCAATGATAGGAATGGGGAATTTCTCTTTGATTGTGAGTTTGTTGAGGGTGCAAAAATCAGGACACGTGCGCCAAGTACCTTCTTTATTGAGTAGCATGACAACAGGGGAAGAAAAGGGGCTAGTACTGGGACATATAACACTGACTTCAAGTAATTCATGAAATTTTTTCTCAATTTCATTCTTCTGGGAAAAGGGATGACGATAAGGCCAAACATTGAGAGGAAGACTACCAGGGATGAGAACAATGGAATTATCATGGACTCCACAGGAAGGGTTAAGTTCTTTGGGGGTCGTAAAAACAAATTGGTGGTGGGAGATGATAGATTGGAGGTCGGGATGCAAATAAGGTCTCTCAACAATATGAATGTAGTGGAATTGGGCTCTAATTCCTGAATGAATTTTTTTGAGGAGATTTTCCATGCGATGGGAACTGATGATCTCAGGGGATCCTGTTGTGGTGCCTTGGAACTTATATTGTTGTCCCTCCTGTTGGAATTGCATGGTTAATTCCTTAAAATCCATGAGAATGGGGTCGAGAGTGTGTAACCATTCTGAACCGAGAACAATGCCACAACCACCCATGTCTATAGCAAACATATGGGATTTTAGGTGTTACAAACCAATTTGGAGTCACATATTTTCACATCGTCCCCCATATTTCATGAAACCACCATTGGAAATCATGATTTGAAAAATATTCACTGCATGGACGTAACAATTGACTTCTTGGGCAATGCAGCAATGAATAAATTTTTGGGTGTTACCATTGTCCACAAGGATGATGACTTTCCTATTTTTGAAGTAACCGATTAATTTGAGAGTCTAGGGAGCAGAGAATACAGTGAGGGCATTAAGTGAAATCACTAATTCAACTTTGGGTGGGTCAGAGGGTGGGGTGAGGTCAGATGGCTATGGTAGTTCCTCCACAGGAAGAACAAGAACATCTTCTTTAGAAATATCCTCAGTCACAACCATAAAAATATTTTGCTACTCACACTTGTTCTCAGGAAAATATTTTTCATCACAATTATAACAAATACCCTTGAGTTGACATTCAACCATTTCATCCCTGGTTAATTTCTGGATCTTGAGGGGAGTTGCAGAAGGGGAAAAATGGGTGGGTTTAGGGTAAGGAGGAAAGGAGGTTTTTCGGGTGTGGGAGGACACAATCTGTTGGGCTTCCTTGGCTCATTGAGTATCTTCCAACTAAGTATGGGGGCATGCCATGAGAAAATGGGCACGAATTTAATCTTTGAAGCCACTAATAAAGCATTCCCTAAAGAAAGCATCTGACATGCCCTCTATTCCAAAGGACAAGTGCTCAAATGAAACAATAAAGTCTTCCACTATCCAAGATTTCTTTAACTTGGTCAAACGACCTAAATGGTGGGTGTCAAAGTCAAAGTGATCATAGAGTTTGGCCACAAACTGTGTCCAAGAAAGATACCCTTGGCATGATTTTTTTTTCCATTTCTACCATTTCCATCGTTCCGGATCCAAATGTAGGACACCATAATGAAACTTGGATAAATCGTCAGTAATGCCATGAAAAGAGAAATAATGTTCCATTTGGGTGACCCATCCTGTAGGATGTGATCCATCAAATTTGTTCACCTCAATTCTAGGAGGGCGGAGGTCTTGGAAAAAGTGGTTAGTATGAGGGCCTTGGTTATGGGAAGAGTCATGGTCATCCTGATAAAATGGTTGTTCAAAAGAGGAAGGGTTCTAGGAATGGCCTAGGAAGTGGTCTCTAAGGTCTTTGATGTAGGAGCATTACTCCTTGAGGTATTTCATGTGGGAACATTGTTCCCGAAGGTCTTTGATGTGGGAATAGTGGCCCTTGAGGACCTCAATAGTTGAATTGATGGAGATAATGTTGGAATTAAGATTCCTGAAGAAATCCTTGTTCTGGTGGTTGTTAGAAATCAAGACATTGTGGTCTTGGGCTTGTGTGGTAGTCATTTGGACAAAGGAGTAGGAAAATGGTATAGGGGAACAAAATGGGTTTGGAGGGGTGGGTGGGACCACAGAAAAAAAAGGGTGTTAAATGATAGGTATCACTGCGATTAGGGAAAAAAGGGGAATCCAAAGGCATAGAAGACAAATAACGGTGACAAAGATAGGTCAGTTCCACAAAAAAATTGTGTTAAAAATGATAGGTATCACTAGAGTCGAGGCGAAGAGAGGAACCTAGTGGGATAGGTCCCAACAAAGTGTGCTGGTGGGACCACCTTTTTTTTTTTTTTAAGAACTTATACAGATTTATACTTTGACCTGAATAATAATGCAGTGATGAAATGCCCAAATGCTTAACAGGAAGAAATGTGTAGTAATTTCGCAACCCAAGTGCAGGAGACAGTTGCACGATAATAGATCTTGTATGTTCTATTTTTGTTTCCATCCCAAGAGTTAGGGTATTCAAGGGTTCTACAGACAAGATTTTTCCTTGTGCTATAGCTCTCTGATATACATGGGGGGTCCAACAGTAGTACTCAGCCCAATATCTTAGGGAATCAACTAAGGAGGCTAGACCGTACCCTTAGTTGTACTACCCGACTACCCAAGTACTAGAGAGTATCTTCCCGAGTGTTGTTCTTTGTGGCACTATAGAATTCAGGCAGCTAATCGATTTATCTATGGAGGGCTTCAGGAGATCTAGGTCGATCTATATACAGGTGTTTTCTGATGTGCTCCCACTCGAAGGGGTACCAACAGGGGTTACAAGGGTGGCCAACACATGTGCACTTGAGTACCAATTGTATTTAATTTATGTATGAATCCCTGACCACGAGTTTATTCGTGCAACGAAAGATATTTGTATCTTTAAGACGCCAGAATATGTCTCTACCCTGAAGAAAAAAAATTAACCCACATTTTTTCTATCGAGGAAGGTGCTATGATACCACTTGTAGTATTCCGGATATAAAATAGTATGTAGAACATAAATAATTAACTATAAATGGCATAGAAACAATGATATAACCAAAAAAATACCATAATAATACTAGAATAACACTCGAAAGAGAACTTTGATTACTGAGAGAAATGTTCACTTGCCTCTTTGAGGGGGCAACCTCCAACAGAGAAGATTTCTATCACAATAATATCCAAGACAATATTTCTCATACCCTCTACTTCTATTTATACTAAATCTATCTATCCAAAAGAACAATATAGAGGAAGATCCTTCTAGAAGTGAAAGATTCTATTAGGTCTTCTTACATTTGACTTATTCTTCCTTATTGGTAGGCATTATTAATATTGGCCTTTATTACATGGAATTATATTATTCTACCTACGTGAGGGGTTAGGGAGGTTAGGTCCCTAACATAATGTGTTTGATGGAAACATGTTTTGGCCTCATGGAATCATCATCACATTTCCCATCAAGTTAGGTAGTAATATTTCTTTTGTGGAAGTTGAAGTGGTCAATGCCCCTTCAGAGTACAATATGCTACTTGGGTGCAATTATTTCTATGATATGATGGCGATAGTCTTGTCAGTATTTCACATCATTCACTTTCCTAATCAAGGGAATATCATGATCATTGATCAACTTGCATACCAAATGCCTAACCTTAAGACCAATTTGGGCTCAAATGTGCCCTCTTTCTACCACGCCCTTCCAAAAATGGGGCTCTTATTAATATGATCTCTTTTGGTTCCAGTAGATACCTTGGGTATTTTGATCCTTGGGTAGTACCCTGTCGTAAGGAAGTAAAGTCTTAAAGATCTCATAGGATGCTCATAGTGGTCAAGATTCCATCATCAATGATCCCATTGGTGCTAGTTGACACTAGTCAAACAATCCATTATAATATGGAGTATGATTAGCCTACTCTACCCAAAAGGGTTTTTGACTCTCCATGTTCACATGACTTCCTCAAGTTCAAGCTAAAGTTTTAAGAGGCTATCTTGGAATTCATGGCTTCCATTGACAAGCCAAAGAAATATGTGACGCATCAATTATCCATTCTTCTTGATTAGGAATGAATGAGGATTAACATGATGAGTTTCTACCCAGGACATTTGATGGGGCATCCAATGAAGTTCCTAGTCTAGACCTTTTTTATCCTCAGATATCATTTTTGGAACTTTCCACCAAATTATATGGTCTCCATTATACCGGATATCAAAATTTCGTACCTCATTCATGTGTTGATGAGAATCAATAAGGAGCTACAATATCTCATGAGACTACTCACAATGAGTGTCTTCATATGAAAAAATGTGATTCCATGCAGCGTCGCCCAAGCATGGTGTGCCACATGGTGCTAACAATGGCCCATAAGTTCATCAATGATGATAAAGATCCTTGGAGGGAGCCTATCAATGGGATCCACTCTATGTATGCTACAATTTGTGTACTTCATTGTACATAATGTATTTTTATCTTGCATGGTGTGAGTGTTTTTTGTTTTTGACATGTGGGTTTATTTGTGTTATCACTAAAAATTTCTAACATCAATACAAGAAATGGTTGAAGAAAATACCAGCACAACATATTAATCAACATACCTCAATCATTTACAGAACCTATTCATCAAGCAAAACTATGCAAATAGTCATTGAATTTCAGTGCAGTCTCTGCAAATCTTGCTTGCGCACATATACATAAGCCAACACAATGTTGAATGGAAAAGATGTGCAGTCTACGTAGATTTATCCAAAATAACCCACGCTAATGTGGAAATGACACATTAATGCAATTGGTTGGGCCTCAACCACTTCCAAGTCGAAGTGTACCATGATAAGACTCCAAAATCGGCCTGAAATATTACCTTTGGGTTACGAAAATGATGGGAATTACCTTCAAAGTGATCCCATTCACACTACAATAAAGTTATGAAAAATCTTTCATTGGTCCTATAAATACATGACCAAGGTATGCAAACAAAAGGAAGAATTTTGAGTATTGTTATTCTATTCATTTGGTTTTAAAGAAGCCATGTTTCTCTTAGAGATACTTGAGCATTCATATAAAGTGTTATACTTCTCTCCTTTTGAGAATTTTTACAACCAAGTCTTCACCACTATATTTCCATTGTTAGAAGAAGAGAGCTTTGTATTTGGGGGATTCAAGATCCTTTCCAAGGAGGAATACAGGAATCATAAGTTTCCATACTTCTCCTAGGTGTTATCAATTCGAAGATCAATACTAGTTGTACCCATTCCTTGTGTCTCTTTCATACATCCATTTGAAATTTTTATATGCTTAGTTTAGTTTCTATTTCTTTGTTATTTCTTTTCTTGTGTTCTCTTTAGTTGAACCACTAATCAACTAACCAAAATTTGTATTGTCTTGCTGGACTAACTAAGAAACTAAGATATTTTTTTTCTCACCGAAGGGGCAAAACAAGCATGATAGATTGACAACCATACTCGGGATATAGATCCAATTCCTCCCCAATTAGGCTATTAAATATTTCTTTCTCACCTATTTGAGTTTGCAGGGATAAAAAATGGCGTAGTGTAAACCTCACCTGCAACAATTGAGCCTTTAATCAAGAGAACTCAATTCAAATTTATGTCCCACCATTTCTCTATGTTTGCATGGGTTCGAGAATGTCATATGCGTAGACCACACAAAATTATTCTTTCCGATTGATTGTAAGGATTTAAAAGATGGTTTCACCAAATAGTTTTAGGTTTATTTTTCATCACTTTGTAACACCATAAAAGTAGACTTAGAGTTCTTTCTTGTACTAGTACTTAGCCACACATAGACATCTAAAGGGATGAAAAAGAACCATATCATCTTTCCCTTTATTTGTTACCATATGGATGTCTTAGTATATCATTTTAACTTCAAATTTAATGTTTTCATTTACAAATAATCACACTAAATCAAGACTAGGAGAATATTTTGATATGTGTGAGTATTCTCTTTCCCATGCACCTTTGAGTGATCTGAAGGAATCAGAAAAATGGCCTCTTAAAGAAACTCCATCTCCCTTTAATCAATCAAAAAAGTAAGAGAGTCCAATACCTATTAGTTTAGTTTTTAGGAGAGGCCAATACCTCTTAGTTTGAGTTTTTGAAACACAATATTAAAGGATTTGTAAGGGTCCATACATGCCCACATGTTTGCAATCTTAGGATAGTTTCAATATTTTTAAAGAAAGCAAAACAACCTAGGAAGGTTAAAGGATTTGAAAGGGCCCATACATTCCCACATGTATACAATCTAGGAAGAGTTTCAAAGATTTCTTAGATTATATAACATTCTAGGAAGTTTAAAGGATCAATAATAAGGACACACATGTTCACCATGTTAGTAATCTAGGGATTTTAAAATTTTGCAAGGATTATCATCAAACATTCAATAAGTTATATTTAATCAAAATTTGTAAATAATGAAGCGATGTCCACATGTTAAAATTTTGATCACTAACTTATTGAAAATCATTGTTGGCACCACCACTTCTTTCACATAAGAGCACCTCACCACACACTTAAAATTTCTATCGTACACTTGGAGTCATATATTCTCTTCTCCCCATGCTCAAAAGTGATCTCAAATAATTATAAAGACTTCACATATCTTTGAAAAATTTCCACACCATTTTAATCAATGAGGTTGGTTCATGACCCCAATCTCACAACCTATCTCAAATCCTAAAATAAACCATTAAGCAACTCATGTTTAACCTCCACAGGAGGAGCACAAAACAAATTTTTAGTCTAAGTTAATATCTTGGGGATATGCATCCTAATAAATCCCCATTATAATTTATCATTGAAACTTAGAAGTTATGAAATAGGACACTGAAATCCTATAAAACAAACATTATTACATGATAAGGCAGGGGGATACCAGTGAAGGGTCAAAGGCCGAGGTCTAGTTTTTCTGTGCGTGCCTCCTAGAGTCACCCAAATCTTGGAAAGAATATATTTCACGACCCATTTCTTAGGATGAAAATATAAATGTTGTGCTTGATCAAGGTAGCTTAATTTCCAAATCTAGTTTTTTTCCACCTAGGTGGTGGTTGTGGGATGTAATCACACGTCAATAATATTTTGAACGATTGTTGGGAAATATCACTAGTACTTTCAGGATATGCCCCTTTCACCCCTCACTATAACTAATTGTTTATACCTTCACTAGTTCCTCTTCCAGTGGGTTCACACCCCATTGTTGAGTGCTTTTGGAAGGCCCAATGATTTTTGAGAGGAAGGACGATAGTTATTTTAGGACACATGCAATTTATTTTATTCCCACACACGGATAAACCCCAAAACATCTTAAATTGTTTAGTTGTTTTATGTATGATTTCCACTATTGATTACATACATCTTTAAATAACATTGTTGAGATATTCTAAATTCATCCAAAGAACTTGTTTCTCTCACTATCACTCACTCACAGTTATATCTAGTCTATGATCATAGGGAAAGCACATAATCCCCATAATTATACATGCCTGAGAAACCTACCTCAAATATTGGGTGGCATCCCTAATTTGGTTGACACGTCATCTCAACCATCACATGCACTAGTGAGAACAATTGTTTAGGATCAAATTTTATTGGTTCCATCTTGCTCGACACCAATATCCAAAACAATCCACCCACTAGTCCTCCATCACAAGGAGGTGGAGCTCAACCTTTGTCACAAGGTACAAGATCCCAACCGTCCTCGCAAGGAAATACTTCTCAACCACAACACAACATGGCTAGAAAACCTCCCAACATGCCATATTTGGCATCTCTCAACATATTGGATTTGACCAAACTAATGAATGACCCAATATTACATGATCTCACTTGGTCCAACATGCCTGCCAAATTAACTTCCGACATCCCAAAGTTTGAAGGTAAGCTAGGGAAAGACCCAACCAACCAAATTATGTCCTTTCACTTGTGGTGTTCTTCCAACACTACCATGGAGGATTCTATTCATTTGATATTATTCCAATGAACACTTACTGACCCATCTGCCAAATGGTATGTGGATGAGAAATCAAGGTCCCACACAACCTTCGAATCATTGGAAAAAGAATTCTTATTTTTTTTCCAACTTCCTGTCCATCATGGAACTAGTTTGAAAATTATTTCAGAATTTAAACAAACCAAAACCACCCATATCATTGATCATATTCATGAGTGGTGCCAGAGAAGAAGAATTTGCAAAGATGATACCACCCCCCAACAATAGCTAGATTGGTTCCTCAAATTGATAGTTCATGTCATTGCCAAAGATGTGGCTACAACATTTCCTCAAGTTGAATATGAAGCCATCACAAAGGCCCAATATATTTATCTTATTTACTCCCAATCAAGGTACTTATACTCTGTATTTCTATATGCTCCTCATCCTCTCCCCTTTGGTCAATACAAACCTATATCATCACATTCCATAGATGGATTGATCGGGTCCATGGTCCATTTTCACCCATATGCTCAATCGGTACCCATGTTTGGGGGAAAAAAATACCATCAACCATACGAGAGGAAACTCATACTATCCTGCTTCCACCCCTCAAACCCCTTTTATATCCCTTCCTACTCCCTTAATGGGTGAGCATGTACCTGTACCTCCAGCCAACCTAATCCAAGTACCACTTCCAAGTATTCCACCTACCACATCATATAAATCCATTACTGGGGGTGACACATCCACCTCATACCCACAATACAGAGTCCCCCCACAAGGTAATCCATATTACATCTTCCCTGTTCCCCCTCAACCTATTGCACCACCACATGGACCACAATAGAAAGGTGTGAAATTTATTCAACCTTATCTTATTCAACAAGTCCAAGACTTTCAATAGTTGAATACAACCAACCCACCTAATCAATCCAATAACAAAAAAAAGTGAAAGAAAAAAATTAATTCCAACGAAGGGCATGTGGGGAAACCCTCCACAACAAAACACCCCAGTAGGGGGAAACTAGAACCATGGTAGCCAAAATCTGTAAGGGGGAAATAACAAAATCCATCCACACCAAGGAAAAAATAACAACCTCATGACTAATTTTCCTTGTATGTTATGTGGTGAATATGGCCATTACACCCACCACTGCCCTCAAATTTTCGATTAAAAATGGATGAAAGAATCCATGAATCCACCTAGGCCCCATAACCCATAGGGACCAACATAAGTCCCTCAAAACTATATACAACCACAAACCCCTGCAATCCTACAATATGTGATTCCTCACAAAGGAGTCATCAATACTAAGACATAGTAAGTGCCCTCGTCCCCACAATAGTTCGGGAAGTACCCCAACCCAGGTCACACTCAACAAGGGAATCCATCCAAGCATAATATTCTTCTCACACAAGAAGAAATCCTCCTACAAACTCGCGGTCGTCAGTACGACATGCCTCCTAACTCAAATATTACCACCTCGGACTCACCCCAATTACCTAAAGGGAAACCTTTGATAATAATTCCTCCTAACATAGAATCAACCATCTCCATACCTCGCACACCTTTGCATAGGAATGTGCACCAACCCTATGCTAGGTAAACACACAACTATATCTTGATCGACAAATTGGCTCAATTCCCAGTTGCTATGTCAGTATTAGAGGTTCTCCAAACATGCCCTTCATAGAGAAAGGAATTTATCTCACAATTAGGGGCATTCAACCCATCAAACACCCGTCTGAAAACATTTGATTTGGATAATTCCAAACCATGCCTTCCCTCATTAGTGGCTTTCCAAATCTTGTTCAAAATCCAAAACATAACCATACATCGATGTATCATCGATGAAGGGGAATATACATGTATTATGTCCAAAACTATATGGAAACAATTTGTATCACCGAAGTTCATCCCTTCAGCCATTACTCTTCGAGGATATGATGGAATCCCATCAAAACCTAAAGGCCTCTACTAGAATGCACTAGTTGAACTAGGGGGGAAAATGATTATCATCGACATCGAAGTCATCGATGCCCAATTGGATTACAACATCATATTTGGATGAAAAAATATGTACACCATGAATTTCTTCACCTCTTCCATGTTTTTCACCATGCTCTTCCCTCAGAATGATAAGATGGCCACCATTTACCAACTAACACACTATGAAACCAATCAGTCGGGTCACATAAACAACATCCTCCCTGTCATTCAAGCTAGCTTTGACCTCTCACATGTCATCAAAGTCAGACTAGAAATGTTTCAAGATCCATCACTTATGGGTACTTACCAAGGTGTATCCCCTCCTACTCTCCCTCCTACTAGTACCCCTGAATTCTATGTAGTTACATCAGATGGTGTGGAGATTCCTGATGATCCTCCTCTTGAAGGCTCCATACCATCGTCCTTCATGGAGGCATCTATGTCACAAACAATCCTTGAGGAGATTACTTCAGAGTCCCATCCTAATGAACCACCACTCCAATCCACCCCACCTATGGTTGATAAAATGCTTATTTGGAAAATGGTCCCTCAGGCCATAACCCAAATATAATTCTTTTACCCACCACCAAGGGTCTCAACATATCAAGTAGTAATTACTCTTAAATTTCCAAACATAGTTCTTTCCATCCAGGTTTGGTATCTCAACCCACCATCTATGTTATGAGTCCCATCCATTCCACCTCAACCATAGGTCTTGCCTATGCAAGCGATGGTTAAAATGCCAAATATTCCAAATGGTCACACAATTGGGGGAAATGATACCAACAAAAGGGGCACCAAGAAGAAAAATAAGTCTATGCTTCCCTCCCAATCTTAGGTCCAACCACCATGTACACTTTATGCATCAATTGAACACCCCACCAATATCTACCTTACTTTAACTTAATTATGAAATCTAATTTATCTCCCAAATGCAGAGCCATTACATTCAATGCTAATAGTGGCAACCATAACCATGGAACCTTCATCATGTCAACAGAAAGGTCTTCGTACCAAATTTGCATGCAACATATGCTCATAGTGTAGCCATTATACCCATCATTGTCAATCTCTCCCTAATTTGGCGAGATACTCTAGCGGCGATGCAACAAACAACATTTATTGAACCCTCTCAATTACCCCCCATCATTGCTAACATTTTTAGCATCCATTACATCTCCATGTTATTAAATGAACAAATGAGATTCCCTTTCACATTATGTGACCAGTTGGACCATTTTACATCTATGTTTCCCCTCAATATTTATTCCATGGATCGACAAATGGATTTTCTTCACCTCCACAAGTATGCCACCCCACATTCCCCTTGAGCCCATACCTTTTATCTCTGGCTCCCTTAGCCATACCTATCTCACAGCCATTAGAATATTTCTTTCCAAACCCACCCAATTCCCCTGTAAGTCCTATCCATGATATTATTCCTCCCCCCTTCCTACATGACCCACATATGTGTATGAATATATGGTGCATTTATTATAGTGAATCCCCTCCTCTCCTACCAAAGGTTCCCTTACCAGAAAAGGAAAAAATGACTACCCATCTTGATCTTCTGAGCCTTCAGTAGACAACAATATCATCACGAACTCGAATCATACTTCGAGCACCATCATGTCCCACCCACCTGCTCAAACCTATGATGACCCATTATATTTATTCCTATTTCAATATGATGAAGATATATTAGAGGCCATGATAGCACCAGATTGTCATTGGGATTCCATGCATCACCAATCTTTCTTCTTATCCCAAGAAGAATTTCAACCACTCTTAGATACTGATGTATGTGCAATTGAAACCAAATATTTTATCCCCTCTGGACATGTGGAATGGTTCAAAAACTCAATCCTCGTACCTAATGATTTTGAAGAAGGGAATATGGCCAAAATCTCCCCTACCATCAAAATAAACATCTCATTTAAACCTGACATCGTCAAAGAGATCACCTTCGATCCTGTATGTTCTTCAGAAGAGATCACAACTTACAAGTCCTCCTTTGAGGAATTTTGGGATGTTTTTGCGTTTTCATACACAAAAATTCCTAAATTAGATCCCACCATTGTTGAACATTGTATTGACACATAGTATGACGTTGCCCCCATTCATCATAATAATAAAACTTTACACCCTTCAAAGGCCATGTCTATCAAATTCGATATCGATAAATTATGTACTACTAGGTTCATATAACCTATTGCATATACTTCATGGGTCTCAAAACCTATTCCAGTAAAAAAAACATAGGGTGTTATTCATGTATGAACTGATTTTTGGGAGCTTAATCAATCCTGTCCCAAGGATAATTTCCCAACACCCTTCATCAACTAGGTTATCAATGCATGTGTCAGTCACATAGTATTTTCATTAATGGATGGTTTCTCCGGCTACAATCAAATTCAAATTCGCCACACAAATCAATACAAAACTATGTTCACCACCCCATGGGGTACCTTCACCTATCACATCACGCACTTTGGGATAAAAAACATGGGTGCCACTTTTCAACGAGCCATGACATATGCTTTTCATGATATCTCCCATATCATCCGCACTTACCTAGATGATATCATCACTCACTCCAAGAAGTGATCACAACACTTAGAGGACTTGTGGCGTGTCTCTCAACTCGTGAAAGTACAAACGAGTTGGAATTGTGGGCCCCACATCCATATATATTCCCCTTCCCAAATGTTTAGCCCTTTATTTTGTAGCCCAGATGTAATATTCCCAAGTCGATCTGCTTGGAAAGTATTAGAATTTTTTGTTTTTAGCTTGTGTTATTTTGTCAAACAATTTGCATGCTTTTTATTATTTCAGATGCACTAGAGTTTATTTTTTTATTCTTACAACAAGTAAATGGTTTAAAATAAAGAAATGATTTATAATAACAAGATACAAATAGAAATAACACAAGAGAATAGCCACAAAACTTTAGATATATAATTTATTTAATATATAAGCCAACCTAAATATAATAGAAGAACATATCTAGAATAGAAACTGAAGAATGATAGATGTGGCTGATTAACACCTCCAAAATACAGTTTAAGAGAGATATAGGTCCTCCTAATCCTCCAATATATTCATGCAAACAATGGCAAGATCAATCTCTTTCCCTTCTTCCAAAATGATGAAACTCCCTTCTGAGTTGCGCCCTCACTGGATGTAGTGCACCCTAGCAATTTGCATGGGCTAGATCAAGCCCCCAAACTCCAAATAATAGATTATAACCTGTATAGATGATTATTTTTATCTCTAGTGAATAGTTTCTCCTACTATAGAGAATCAAGATGACTAAAAATCATTAGATCTATAACCTCAAGTGCGCCCTTCCACAGAAGTTTCTCCCAGCTATGAAAATCAATAACTATGGGGCATGAGAACCCCCAATAATACAAAGAGGAGTCACTCCAAGGATGATAAATACTCTTAAACCAATATCTTTTCCATATCTAACACCTTGGATCCAAATCGAACTTTTTTCCCTTAAGCAGTGTGCCCTTTCTCTGGAGAAATTCTCCAATGGTGTGCCCTCCTTCACAACTGATGGTTCAAATGATTCTAAACTGAATAGAATTGTGAGTGTGGAATCGTTCACCAGCTTGGCCAATAATGGATAAGGAACAAAGGAATATTTCACATCCTTTCTGATCTCTAGGATTTGTTCACTCAAAAACCCTCAAGATGCTCAAGTTGTAGAGCTCAAAGATGCAAGTGAAAAATGCTTAAGAATGGATGAGTGAGTCACCCTCATCCCCTTTTCTCCCATATTATAATTATCACTTAAATTATTATTCAAGCTTTCTAAAGTTGTTTTCTCCAATTAATTCATAAATCCATTTTACCTTTTTCTCCTAAATCCTTGTCACCCGTTTAAATTAACTTTAATTATTTGGTGATCCCCTTTTTACCCT
>SNQJ01S0158002.1:9956-22063 GCA_010110895.2 Picea sitchensis
TGTCACTGACTTCATCTTCATCTGATGATGAGATGTCTTCTTTGGTGTATAATATTTTCTTGAAAACTTTCTTTGTAGTTCTTTTGCCTTTATATGCGTGTTTTCCTTTTGAGTAACCTTCATCATTTCTCTTTTTTTTATGAGGAAATTTGTTAGCAAAGTGACCAATGCCATCACAATTAAAACAAATTAAAGGGAGCTTACCTCTATACCTACCATTGGTTCCCTTGTTCAGTATTTTGACAAAGTTGGTCACTTATTCATCATCTTCTGAGGCGTCAATGCTGCTGCTATATTCTTCCTGCTCCTTTTTATTTTTCTTTGATCTTTTGGATGCCTTGAAGGCTGCTTCTTTTACATCTAGATTTTCCTACTCAGTTCTCATTTCATATATTGTGAAGATTCCATGTAGTTCATCCATGCTTATTGTGTCCAGATCTGATCTTTCTTCTAGTGATGATATCTTAGGGTTGAATCTCATAGGAAGAGATCTTAGTATCTTTTGAACAATTACATATTCTTCAATTTCTTCTCCCAATCCTATGATTGCATTCACTATTTCATTGACTCGTAAGAAGTAGGTTGTGATATATTCATGTTCCTTCATTTTTAGTTGTTTGAACTGACCTCTGTAAGTTTGAAGCTTTGTTTCATTGACTTTTGTATCTCCTGCATAAATATTTTGAAGTTTGTCCCAAATCTCTTTAGCATATTTACAGTGTGCAACTTTGGTGAATATTGTATCACTGAGACCATTCAAAAGTGAATTTGTGTCTTTGGAATTATTCTCACTGAGTTTCACTTCTTTGTCATTTGTTGGTGGAACTGTTGGTGCTGTGTATCCATCTACAATTGATTGTCAGAATTGAAATCCTTGTTCCTGTATATATGTCCTCATCCTTATGCTCCAAACATCATACTTTTGTCCATCAAACTGTGGTATTCCATTTTTATATGAGTTGGTACTCTCCATGATCTACTTTTCAGTGGTTAAACTGATTTATGAAGGAACCTGCTCTGATACCAATTGTTGCATTACTGAGAGGGGTGGTGAATCATTAATAGAGCAATTTATTCATTTTTAACCATATAATCCAAGTGTTATATCAATGAAGCATTATCATCCAATAAATGCAGAGTAAATAAGAAATGAACAAATGAAAAAGCATACACATACATAGTACACCAGTGTTTTACTTGGAAACCCAAATTGGGAGAAAACCACATAATGCTTTTTCTTATATGTCTTGAAGAATTATATTCATTGGAAGCACCAACTTCCTTTGTTTTCCAGCTGCAACTCAAAGGAGTCTCCAACCCCCTCGTTTCTCAAGCTACAACCTGAGAGAAGCTCCAACTCCCCAATTCTCTGGCTACAACTAGAAGGAGGCTACAACCCCCTATGTTCTCTGACTACAACTGGAAGGTGGCTACAACCACCTGTCCTTGCTCCGTCCTACCACCCTGAAGTAGAAGTAGAATGATGGAACCACTCTCAACCAATCACTATGAGATATACCTCTGTAAACCTGTACCAATAAATCTGAACCATGCATCAACCTGTACCTCAACCTATAATCAACATGTACCATAAACAAGTGCATCAACCATGTACCAACATGTACCAAATAACATGTAATCAACCTATACCATAAACAAGTGCATACAACCATGTGCCAAGTATGTACCAATCATGTTTCAACTACTCATCAACTATGACTCATCAATATGTACCAACATCATCAACTATACACCTCATGTATGTGCCAACTCATCAACTACTTCTCTCAACCATGTACTCAACATATAACTCAACCAAAAGCCTTCATCAATTTGATCATCCAAATCTGATTTATAGCTCTGTAATAGACCTGGTGTATATAATCACATTCCTACAAACCTTCCTTAACTTCAACAACAATAGACTAACATTTTCATCAAACATTTCTTTAGTCTCACATGCCTAGTTTTGGATTAGTCAGCAACACTAACTTGAAGTAATCATAACTTTGTACCTGTAATGTATAAATATCTGAAACATATACACAATGTTCTTCAATGTGTTTTATGTAATTTCACCAGGTTTCAATACTTGGAACCTCTCAGAAAAAGAGTTATAGTAAAAATGGCATACCTTGCTGAATTCTGGCTTATTCTAGGGAGCGACCTTGTAGAGAGTGCCCCTCATGAAATATTTGTTGAATTTATCTAAAACTGTTATACCACATACTACAAACCATATCCTAACGAACACATTTTGTTTAACTTAATTTGGATCTGTTATGAAGAATTTATGACGTTTTTACCCGAAACAAATGTTTTTGACCAGTTTCAAGACTAGCCACAAATCCTATTTTCCACAGAGTGTAACTCCAAAAATACAATCACCCACAAGATGAATTTTTCACCACAGATACTTGGATATGTTTTATCAATGGCATATCAATTTCAGAGTCTGAATCATTATAGAAAAAAGTTATAGCGAAAACGGTGAGATGACCGGTAAATAACACACCTTAGAAAGCACCATCAAAAGAATTTATCCTTCCTTGCATTTCGGCCTTCTTTTCTTCACCTTCCCTCAGAATTTTAGCTTATATATCCTTGGTTACCTCAGACACCTATAGATATTCAATATGCTCAAGTGTGATTAAAATGATAGAGCCTTGCCTCTTATTTATACTCTCCAAGTAGCTTCCTTAAAAACATCTTCTAGGTCACTTGGCCCCACTTTCCTTATTTTAGGGTTAACCCACTTCTAATTTCTCCATTAAATTTATTATTGAAATAATTTAGTTTTTATTCACTTTGAATAATAATACACTCATTACTTCACTTTATTATTTACCTTTTAAAATCTCTTAAACCACTTTGACTACTTTGATCTTTTGGGGCTTCTAGATGACATATGAGGGTCCTCCAACTTTGTAAGGCCATAACTCTCAAACCGTGAGGAGTTATGTGACGTTCCACATACCACCAGAAATGGAATGACATGTATTATCAATATAGAATAGTATTATCTAAAAATATATCATAACTCATACATTTATCCATCAAACAATCTTGGATCCATTACCCAAACCTTTGTGCTACGAAGATTTCTTCAAGGGTTGACATCAATTGCAACCAACTTTAATCAATATAAGAAGGTATGTGTTTAACCTGTTTGGAGGAGCAATTAGTTGGATGATCAAAAATAGTCTACAGTGGCACTTTCAACTACATAAGATGAATACATGGAAGCCACTCATGCAAGAAAGAAAGTAGTATCGTTACAAATATTATGTTTAGGTATTGGGTTGGTACAAAAAACTGTAATGATAGAGTGTGACAGTGAGAGTGAAATTTTTATAGTGAAGAACCCATCTTATCATTCAAAGAAAAATCATATTGATGTTCAATATCACTTTGTGAGAGACATGGTTGAATAAAAAAGGGTGTTGTTGATGAAGGTGGATACTTTGACAACATTGCAGATTCATTAACTAAATCTATAAACACTGAGAAGTTCTTTTGGTGTAAAAGATCTATGAAATTAAAATTAAAAAATAGTTGAAGATATATGTTTTTAAATATTTGTTTTTAATAAATAATAATAAAAAATTGAAATTAATCTAAATTTTTTATCTAATAAAAAATTAAATCATTTAAAAAAATAATCTACTTTTATAATTTTCATAATAAATTAAATCATTTAAAAAAATAATCTACTTTTATAATTTTCATAATATTTTACAAATAAGTAAACCAAACCTAATCCAAAAAATGGAAATAATATTGTTTTCCCTATAATAGGTTTGATACAAGTATAGGAATCAAATTTCAAGCCTTAGTAGCCATTCAAGACTCTTTCATTCCTTGAAAAAAAAAAAAGGCATTATATCATTTTTCTTATAGAATAAATTTAAAATAAAAAATAAATCCGCAAACACTGAGGATCATTCCATATATTTACAAGTGAGTTGTAATTGATTTTACAAGACTTCAATATTAATTCTTACTAATCATATATTTACAAATGAGTTGCAATTGATTTTACAACATTTTAATATTAATTCTTACTAATCATATATTTACAAATGAGTTGTAATTGATTTTACAACATTTCAAGATTTTGAGAGAAAAATTCTTTATCAATTTCAAAGTAACATTATGGTTTAGTACCTTAGTAGTAGTTGGTAAGTGGTACTAATAGTGTTAACTCTCTAAAATCAATTTACCTTGGTTTTATATGATATCATTGAAGTTTAAATTATAAAATTATTTTAAAAAAATTATGTTTATTGAAAGTTTAATCAATTTATATTATTAAACTTTTAAGTTATAAAATTATTTAAAAAAAAAATTCTATGTTTATTGAAATTTTATTGTCAAGCTTGTTCACTTTTCTATGATAGTATTGAATTTTTAAATTATAAAGTTATTTAAAAAAAGTTAGTAAATCTATTGAAATTTTATTGTAAAGATTATTGTAAAGTATTTAGATTATGAAGTCATTTTAAAAAATGTTTATAATGTGTATTTATTGATGTGTATATTTTTTAACTATGTCAATTTTCAAATTAATAAGCTTATGTGATTCAAGTATATAAGAGTTTTTAAGATATCATATATTTATTTAAAAGATTTAAAAAGATGATAAGTATATCATTTTAGTAGTTTACTTAGAAAAACATATTTTTTTATATCAATTTTTTAAACAGAATATATGGGCCAAGGAGGTCATTTAGGGGAACGTCCACTTAGGGCGCACAAGTCAATCACCTAGGCGCAACACTTCTTCACCTTTTGATGAGGAATTAAATATATGTAAAATAAATGGTTCCCTTGGTATATAAGGTGAACCAAGACTAAAATAAAACATTTTTACCTTTTCTTCTAAAGCTATGTGTCTTGGTTGTTTTCTTTTCTNCACAACAATTTTTGTTTTTAGGGTTTCTGAAGAATAACCAGTGCGCCTTCATGGCTGCCTCTGGTGACTCTGTTTTCCATGCTTCCACCTCTGAGAGCAAGATTATCGCATTAGCTATCCACTCTCTTAGGGAGAAAATCATTTCCTTCAAGTTTTCTGAGGCAGAAGGGAGGGCGCACCAACTGGGGTTTGCGCCCTTGCTGGTTTCTTCTTTGTGGGAATGAAGTGAGTGCACCCTCTTCCATGGCTACACTGGGATTCTCCCACTAATCCTTGGAGGTCACTCTGAGATCTCCAAACCCTCTTGGCTACTCTTAGGTCACCCTGGTCTGGATCCCCATTTGCTTGATCACCCAAATTAATGGTGCACCCATGAGGAGAGTTTTTGGTCAGAAGATGAGACCTTCTCCTATAGATCGCCTTGTTGGGAAGATCAATTTATATCGGAGCCTCAAGATCCATGGAAAAACTTCTAATCTTGAAGATTGAGCCAAATTTGTTTTGGGGTTTTCATGAAATAATCCAGAGTTTGCCCATTCCAGGGTTTGCATTTTATGCAAGAAGATCCACTTATCTCATAAGCCCCAAGGGCACCCAAATCTCCATTTCCATAGAGAGGAAGTCCACAGATCTAAAACAATACATATCTCTCCCTCTAGACCAGTTCAAGCTCCGTTGCCTCAGGGTTTTGATTCCTCTGTTTTCAAAACATATTCATTTGTTCAGCATTGCAACCTAGGGGCACCTTTTCTCTTGAGCTGGCCTCACAATGCCTCCACGTAAAGATCCTTTGTCAATCGAATTTCCAACACATCAAATCTCATCCAAGATCTTGCCTCCATCCTCAATGAGTTGCTCATAATGCAACAACAAAACAATCCAGATCCATTCCGGTTGGACACTTGAATCCAACTACCCATGTTTGTTGGGCAAACGAATGGTGAAATGGTGGATTCTTGGATCCATAGCCTATCCACCTATTTCAATACATGTCCAGGCCTTACCGAGGAAAGAAAACTCCATATTTCCGCCTTGCAATTAGAAGGACTGGCACAAACTTGGTAGGATACGGAGCAAGAGAATACCACATTTGTGATAGAGATTAGGGATGCTCCAGAATCCTCTACTTCGCAATCCTTATTCCAAAATTCATCCTTGTTGGCTTCTTCAAAACAGTTTGGTTCAATTTTATATAAGACTGCTAGGTGTGTTTGTTCTGGTGAACGGATTTTTCTTCTAGTCTCAACTCGTGCATCTTTGTTTCCAATAATTTGATTTGAAAGATGATTCTTTTGTACCCGTTTTCTAGGTGTCTTTAGAAATACTTGTTGAAATTTCTCTATACCTGTTCTTCAACTGAAATGTGGTCTTCTCTTGCTCCATATTTTTATATAAATTTATATAAAAATAATAAAGTTAATATTGTTTTTTAAATCAACTAAATTGGAATAACATAATAACATTATCATATAAATGGTCTTCAAGGATGATTTAGCTAGAGAGACACTCCTTGGCACAACGTGTTCAAACCTTGCATCACGTGTATGTTGATGTTGTGCTTGAGGTTTGAGGGTGTAGGTTCTAATGATAACGGTAGAAATTGATTAATAAAAAAATATTATTTTATAATTAAATAAACATCATTATTTTGAATTGCATTAATTTTATTAATTTTAATTATAATTTACAAATATATAAAATAAAATAAAAAAGAACTTTTTAAATTAATATAAAGGTTTTTTTAAATTTTATTGTTATTCACAAAAATTTAGATAAAAAATATTAGGTCTGGTAAATTATTAATTAAAAATCATAATATCATGAAAAGAAATAATATAAAAGTAAAGATAAATATATTATCATTACACGTATCTAAAAATAAGGATAAATATATTATCATCACATATATTTTTGTTTGGTGACACTAATTTAGCTTGTCAAAATATCAAAGGTAAATAAAAAATAACTCTTCAAATTGAAACATAACCATTTTCTTCACCAAATTTCTTTCTTACCTAGAAAGTTAGGTCGGAGTGGAATGGTTGTCAAAATCTGACAGAATAAATATATTATCATCACATGTATTTCTATTTGGTGACACTATTCTAGCTTGTCAAAATCTGACAGCTAAATAAAAAATAACTCTTCAAATGGAAACATAACCATTTTCTTCACCAATTTTCTTTCTTACCTAGAAAGTTAGGTCGGAGTGGAATGCATGAGGTACATTCGCTTCTTTTTCAATGATAAACCAGGCGAATATTTCATATGATTTGAAATATGACCATACTTTGCAAATTTCATCTCTGCCGACAAAAGCTTTGTTGGCATTCGAATTTGGACTCGCTAGGCATTTTTGGCTTGTTCTCAAGTAGGAAACAAAGATGTATTTTTCATATGATTGGTCTTTGTAATCAAGAGATTTTATTTCGAGTAAAATATGAAGTTTAATCTAACTATTTTAGCCGTAATTTGTATTTTGTATGATCCAAGTTTCATGCTAACTCATCCAAATACAAAAGCTTGAAATTGATTTATTAAAATTTGAGATTGATTGGAAATTTAACGTGTTAAATCTGCCGAATTCCGAAGAAGCTTCCTCCCAAAGCCTAGTGACAAAATCATTCAAAAGTCGAATCAAGGAGGAAAACTCTGCAAAGATAGCACGTGAAACCAGAATCATGTGAATCCGACCGAATTCATTGAAAACGTGAACACAAAATCCGATTAGTTTAAAGGTTTTATTTTCTATAGTTTTTAACCACATATTTTTCTATCAATATTTACTGAAATTCTGTTAAAAATTATTGAAACTTTAGATTTAGATTTAAGTGATTGAATTTGTATAATTCAAATTCAAGTGTTTTCAGAGTTTTTCAAGTGCTGAATTCATTTATACTTTTAAAAATGCAATTTTTAAAATAGAAAATGAAAGCTTTCACCAAAATTTCAAATTTCCTTAATGAGATTCAGGTGGAAAGCTCAAAAAAAATTAAATATTTAAACAAAAGCCACAAAATCACATCATTCTTACTGAATTCATTCAAACACAATCTATGACTTAGAAATCGAGAGAGTAGCCATTGCACAAGATTCACACACAAAGAATAGTTTGTATTACTTAATAGACAAATCGCTAGATCCTAAGAAAGTGGATATGATTAGCTAAAAATAGTAAACTTAGAAACTCACACTTACAATAGTCATAGTTGAAACTCACAGTTACAACAGTCATAGTTAACCTAGAAACTCACAGTTACTACACTTGTAAGCATTATCTCTAACACCCTCCCTTAATGCTTACATTACAAATATCACAATCACAAATTACAAAACATAACAAAAGGTTACAACACTAGAACTTTCATCTATCTGTCTGATCTGGTCTTCCTCAACACTGAAACTCACTCTGCAATCACCCGGTTTCCGCTCTTCTCCACACATTCGAGCTACCCACTGACACATTTAAAATCAAAATGCTTTTGACCATCATTGTAGCACTTGTATACTCGACAATTTGACAACTCGGCTCATCGGGGCTTCCGTGATAAAAGGTGCCAATTATTGATGCATTCTATTAACTTGCCTTCATCTGTCGGATTTTTTTGCTTTTGGCTATCCTTTAGTATATAGAAGAATAGTTTGGATACTCAATGTCTTCAACATTCCTTTACACAAGGTGACTTCCAATAAAAACATTGTACTTGAAACTGGGGCTACCAAGCTTGCATCAAGATACAAGTTCTTATTTTTACATAAACACTTATATAAAAACTTTAAACTCACCACACACCACACATAATAATATATATAACATACACAAATCACATCACACTATATGTAACACTACAACAAATCTACCAAACCAACTCAAACACTTGCCGAACATAAAGTCCACCCATTGCAGCGGGAATCAGAGTTTCGGCAGAGAGAAAATCGAACCCTGTTGTCAACGCCAAAGAAGATCTGGATCTATTTTCTTCCACGCAGTTGTCACTAATCAATGAATGCACAGGCGTCTAACCTCTCACAGTTTGATCAACGAATATCTCGGCAGCGATACCCTTGTCAGTTCTCCTACGCATTTATTCACAAGGAGAGTCTCCCGCAGCAATCTCACAAGACACACACAAAATTTAGAAACTCAAACCCTCTAACCTAATCTACTCCTACAGCGGAATCAACTTATCACTCTTCTCTCATCTTCCAACCCCTCTCGTGAGAGAGTCAGGGCAGTCCTTGCTTTGATACCAACCTAGAAATCGAGAGAGCAGCCATTGCACAAGATTCACACACAAACAATAGTTTGTATTACTTAATAGACAAATGGAGGTTACATATATAGCATGCAGACTCCTAGCAATCTACATCCTAAGAAAGTGAATCTGATTAGCTAAAAATAGTAAACTTAGAAACTCACAGTTACAACAGTCATAGTTGAAACTCATAGTTACAACAGTCATAGTTAACCTAGAAACTTACAGTTACTACAGTTGTAAGCATTATCTCTAACACTATGTTCTATCAACTCCCCTGATTATGAAACGGACTACAAGTCGCCTTCAAGCAAACCCCAACTTTAATTTTCGTCAAAGTTGCCCTCGAATTTCAGCCTTATACTATGTTTATGTCGACTCAGTAAGGCCTGCATATTCCTTAAAAAATGAAAAAGAAAAAAATGGAAGTTGAAGTCGTATGATACAATACTCAAAGATCGTTTTCAATCGATTTCAATTTTACAAATCACAGAAAGTTGGAAGACTTCCTCACAAAGCAAGAATAATATCTAATAAAATGGAATCTCAACAGAAAGTTCAGTACAAGTTCCAGAGGCAGAAAGCCCATAGAATCAATACTACGCTCAATAAGACTGGAAAATTTTCGTGGTGGTTGCCAATGTTATTCCATTGGTATTTAAATCAGTACTAAAAACGACTACCATACACAGTCGATTAGTGTTATGCCAAGTATAAGAAGTTGAAAATTTAGGGTTTCTTAAGGGATGCAACCAAGTGAAGGAAAGCTTTAAGGTATGGAACAGTCTTACGACTACATAATATTTATTATTAAATTATTTTGATAAACAAAGAGAAAATAGGGATTTAAAAAGTGAAAAAATATATATTTTGTATGAGAGGTCATTCTACTTCAACATATGGACGAGATTGTATGGTTCGTGTTTAGATATAATGGCAATAAAATGATTGTAAATTTATTTTAACGTTTGATAAACTAAATATTTATTAATCCCAAATTATCACATATGAAAATGGATGTATTAATAATAAGCGCGGGTTATAAGCGCCAGTTAGAAGAGTCAGTTCATAGTTAAGAGTCAGTTGTCTAGTTGTCTTATGGTTTGCATGTAGCCGACTCGGGAGAGTCTTTTCCTATATAAGGATGTAATCTGTCTTCGTTTAAGATCAAGAAGTGAGCGTGGCCTCACTCTGTTTGTTTGCGTGGTATATTTTATCTTGGTATCAGAGCCACGGGAGTGCAGTGCGAGAATTCAAGAGGTTCGCAGGTCCCTCCTCAGGTAGGGTGCAGGGGAATACTACTCTGCCTCTCGCGCATAGAAATTTTAAAAATTCCCGCAGACGGTTAATTCGTGGGGTGCGAACAGCTCGCAGCCGGTGTATGCATGGAGTGCGAACAACTCGCAGCCGAAGTAGGTGTGAGGTGCGAGAACTGAGAAAGATGGTGCGTGAATTTTTTAAGACTTCTCGCAGGCTACTAAATCGTGTTAAATTTATTGTACCCTCAATAGTATGACCGTACACTGCCAGCTGTACTGGACAGTTGTACTTTCTATTTCTGTCTTGCTTGAGCACATATAGCTCAACCATCTTACATTGTAATTATCTCTTCAGTTTTGTTCTGTACTTCTTTATACATTTGAATATACTATTCTTTTCTCTCTGCATTTCTCTTTGCTCCACAATTTATCATGGTATCAGAGCTACAACAGTAAGCCTCTTCACACAGTCAGGAGAGCAACTCAATCCTCACAGCGCAGAGCTTACACGCATCTTGAGAGCACGCGACACAGTGTTTTCACAAGGCTTGGAAAGTTGTCTGCAATACTCTTTAAAGATCGTCGTGAGAAGCTCGCAGAGGAAGAAGAGCGTACAACGCTCGGAAGATCCTGGATGAAGAGAACGCGGAAGAAGAAACTTTAAAGAAACCTACACAATTTTTTGAGAGAATCGTCAAAAATTGACGAAGAAGAGTTGCAGAACGGAAGTTCGCTTAAAGAACTTGAAGATTTCGCTTCTATTCATTAAAGATTCAAGCAGAAGACAGAATTGTTTAAAGATTCTAGGAAATCGCTCTCATCAGTCAAAGATTCAAGCAGATCACGAAGAAATCGTGAAATTCTCTCAAATCATTGAAAGATTCACGAATCTTTCTTCCACAGGTGTAAAGAACGCATCTCAGGCGCAAAGAATAGCCATTGAAGACGTGAAATTCGTCCTGCGAACGGTTCCAAGGCGGGAAACCAGAACAGAAGGGACGAGGAGAGCGCAGAACAGGCGAAAGCATTTCAGCCATCAGATCTTGCGCAAAGGACCGACAGTCGTTGGATCAGCAAGAAGGTGCACGACGGTTAGTCGTCTGGAGTGCACAGGAGAATTTTTCACTTGAGAAATCCCGACGTCATCTTGACCATCCGTCAAGAGACACGTGGAGAGATCCTATTCCATCGCAAAATCGGGAATCGGGAGTTGGTCGAGCGAAAGAATCTGTTCTCCAAAAACTCCGATACGCGAAATCGTGAAATCCCAAAACGATCGAAGCCGTCCATTTCAGAGGACAGGTGGCAGCAGATAAACACATCGTCATATCGGCATTTCGGAGTTCGGGGTTTTCAAAGACATTACAACGGGACCTCGCAACTCGCGAAATCGTGATACGCGATATAGCGATAAGATCTTAGTCGTCCGCTTGTCCGGACACTTGGCGAACATCGCAGCGCCCGTCGGCGTTTCGGCATTCGGGGTTTCAAGTTGTCAAAGCAACTTGACATCGCAACTCGCGAAATCGCGATACGCGATACCCCGATCAGATCTCAGTCGTCCATATCTCCTGGACACGTGGCGGACATCAAAGGCACTGTCAGCACATCGGCATTCAGGGTTTCACATTGACATAAACTTGGAGCATCGCTAACCGCGATATCCCGAGGCTGAAT
>SNQJ01S0158003.1:0-13831 GCA_010110895.2 Picea sitchensis
GTTGATAAAAAACATTGATAAATATTGTCAAATAAAATTGCCATATTAAAATAGATTCATCTTATCTCAATATCTTTAAAGTGTCAAAGGGATGAAAACACATATTACACACAATCAAGATTACAATCTCTGCAATATTGAGCAACCTAACTTATGTTAATGATAATGTAATGCTATAAAGAGTTTAGTCATATTGTTGTTATTTTTTATTCAAATTTTGTATAAATTTTAAGGATTAGATATATACAATTGCATGATAATTTTAAGGTAATACATAATCCTTAAGATTATTATTTGAAAATATTTTACTTTGAATGAGATTCTTTTATTGCTGTATATTTGATCCTCTCCACTATATCATCTTAACTTCTATAATTCTAATCATCTTATCTTCTATAATTCGAATGTTTAAATTAGTAATTTTTGCAAGATGCTCCAATTCCACCATCAATACATTTTAAATCTAACATTCAAATTAGCTAAAAATATTCTAATTTTAATTTTAATTTTAAACATGATTGAATGAAGTAGTTGAATTCATCCATAAGTATTGATAAATATAACATTCAAATGAACTAAAATATCCCAATTTGAATTTTAAGCATGATTGAATGAAGCAGTTGAATTCATCCATAAGTATTGATAAATATAACATTCAAATGAACTAAAATATCCCAATTTGAATTTTAAGCAAGATTGAATGAAGTAGTTGAATCCATCAATCAAGCCCTTCACAGTGATCAAAGTTAAAATAGCCCAATTCAAAAAAAAAATACATTTATCTTTTAATCACTTTAAATCCAAAATTTTCAAATTTTCCACTTTTTGGAGTAACATTTAAAATTTGAATGAGATACATATTTAAAAACAAAATTTTTAAATTTTCCTTAATTTGAATAAGATCCATGTTCGACTTCATTACAAAATAAGATCCCATTTTGCAATTGATTTCAAGTAACATTTGATTGTTTCAAGAGGCTATTTATAACCAAATAAGGAAAATAATCAGCCTCCATAGAACCACGAAATCTATCCATTTGTAGACTCTTCACCAATGCTATACGATAAATGTCTATAAGGGATGGATCCTCCATATCTCATGGTCAAGTTGGTTTCTAGCGTCTATGGCAAGTTAATACATAAGGTAGATACTATCCACACCTTGTATGGTCCTCTATTGAAGGCAATGGAAGGGAAAGAAGAGGGACTTGTACGCAAGTTATCTTAACTCCCTAGTTTATTTATTGTCTTATTTCATCTATTTACTATTTACTCGGATAAAAGGTAAAAGATTCGTAAATGTGTGTAGTGGATGTGAATAATAAGATTTTTAATTTTTGGAACAACAAACTAATAATATCAAATAATAAGATATTAAAGCCCTTATAATCTTAAAAAATTGAATTAATATAGCTCTTGAGGTTCATCAAGGTCTAGGACAAGTTATCCAATTATTTGTTAATATAATTATAAGTTGAAAATGTTGGAAAATAAGTTGTCATTGATGTCAATCATAGAAGAAGTTCATAAGGCTCTAGAAGTGATGGGTGTATTTCAAAAAGTCTCCAAAGTGGCCTCCTTATGGAATAGCTTTAAGTAAGGCCCTCATAGGAAGACGCTTTGAAGAAGTCTACACAAAGCCCTGGAAATATTGTAAAGTAGTCAAAAATCCCTAGAGGTGTGGTCATGAAGCCTAAAGTTAGTTGAAGAAAAAGAACATGAAGGACATTGAAAATGCATTCAAACCCATCATAGATTGACAATCCTTGTCATGTTGTTTCCAACAATCAGTGGCACACCAGGTGGTTCCTCACAGTTGAGAATTCATGCCCTCTTAAAGAGGAATCCTCGGAATATGGTCAAGAATCCCGAGATCTAAGGTCAAAGAAGTTACAGGTTGGCCCTAAAATCAAGTAAAATTTGTTGCAAACAAGAAGTTTCAGGTGGGCTCAATGATCAAATAAAGGAGTTACATGGAAGGGTATAAATACACACCAAAAACCTCTCATTTAATCACCAAGAAAGGATGTGATTTCTTAGAGAAAGTGAAGTAGTGGAGTGGTGCTAAGGAGGGAGTGCTCGAAGTTGCAAATTAGAGAATGGTTTTGAGAAAAACCTATTTGAGAAAACCCTCACGAGTTAGGTACAATGTGTCCAGTGAGAACCCCATAGGTTGCATAGGAATTGTTACGCAAGGCACTTCTTTTTTCTCGGTCTAGTCTCGTGAGGCTAAGGAACATTTTGAGGAATGTCTTTCCACACTATCCACACCTTGTATGGTCCTCTATTGAAGCCAATGAAAGGGGGGAAAGAAGAGGGACTTGCATGAAAGTTATCTTAATTTCCTAATTCATCTATTGTCCTACTTCATCTCTCTAGAGGGATAAAAAGGTAAAAAAGTTTTGGCACGGGGGCAGACCCAGGGTTCAACGCTACAACAACACATCAACAAAACCCTAACTACCAGCTCTTTTGAAAACACCTGCGAAGCATATGAAGTCTCACCCGAGGTACAGACAGGGGTGGTTGTAGGACTCAGATGGATGCAGCCTTAGTTGGGACACCGATTTTTGATTCTAACACTTAACAGAGCACTCAGCAGTTAACATTCATCAATATCCAGTCTTAGTCACAGTGGATTTAAACCCTAATTAGAGAGTATCACACTATTCATTTAGATCTAAGGTATTTAAGCACTAAGCATGTGTACATAATTTAGATCTACCATCCATCCATATTATTAAGCACTAAGCATCAACAGATCTATCTATTATTCATGTATATTAAATAAATAAGCAAGTAAACACATAAACACGTCAATACATCGCACAAATCATAGCAACAGACCATGTACGTGGTTCACCCCCACCCTTGGTCTACGTCCACCAACTCTTCTCTTCTTTATTATCTTTGGTCAAGCTTCTTACAAGCACATATCATCCAAGTTCTACTCCACATAAGACAATATATATGTGCACACTCCACCAGATCCTCCTTCTTCTAGCTAGGATATAGCACCAAGCCTTCACACAATCTCTTACAATTACTTGTACTAGCCTTGCAAGCCTCACACAGTATGCACAAAGCACTTACAACTTTTGATCACATAGATCCAACTCAAGAACTTATCACATTGGCCTACTAGGTCTCTTTCTCTCTTTCTTACATCCCCTAGCTACTTATTTATACATTGAAAAATAGGCCTAAACATGGGTAAACCCATGGGCCGACATCCCATACCCATTACATAATCTTGAATCCCAAAAAGGGGCCCTAAAAGGGGTTGAGATACCGCAATCTCCGCTTCGTATTTCTCTTTACCTTCGACAGCCTGTCAAAGTCCCAAAATTAGGTCAAATATGACCAAGAATCCTCAAAACTTGGTCAAGGGCCAACATGCCCCCAACACTCATCTGTGACTCATCCCAAGTCACTCTAATCTGACTATTTATGCTTCAAAATCCTTGAGATTGGCTCGAGCTTCTTTGAGTTTTTGTTGTGCCATGACCTCCTATTCAATGAAATCTTGTATGACTACTTCGTTGACAGGTCCCTCTAGGCACTATTCAACTGCAGTGAAAACATGCTCTAGTTCTGCTGCTCAGCCTTAGATCTCCGTGAACATTTGGTAAGTATCATCCTGTACAAGTTAGAGCCTCTGAGTTACTTCCATAACTCTACTCTTAATAGTGTGGAACTGCTGCTCGAAAGTGCGCTACTCTTGGGATCGCTTCATTCTTTCCACAATTGGCAGGGGCTTCAACTGTGCCTATATTGTCTCTGCTTGTTTATTCTCTTCCTATAGTTGTGAGTCCAGTGCCCTCAATTATGGATTCTCAGTGAGTCTCTCATACTTCTGGGCACTGCGATCACTCAGTTGTTTGCATTCCATGGAAAGGACTTTGATTCTTTCAATTGTTCTTTGAGCAGTTGCTTCTCTTTGATCCATTACATCCTACGGGGTGTCAAGTACGATGCAGAGCACTAAGTCTGTTATTTGTTTTTGTAGCTGGTGGATAGCTTCTGCGAGCTACTCTACTTGCTGCATGAATCGATCTTTTGCCTCTGGTTCTAATCTTATCATAGAGTGGAAGGATCTGTTGACTACTTCTTTCACTTCGAGTTTCTCTGCGAGCAACTATTCTTTTTCTTATTTCATATGTACTCTCTGTTCTTCAAAATTTTCCCGGAGATAAACCTTTTCCTATTCTGCAACTCTACGTTGTTCTACGATTACACCTTCCACTTACTTCAAGGCCTGAGTAGCTTGTTCTGTTTCTTCTTAAGCACAACGAAGGAGAGCTTCGACCGCATCAACTAGTTGGTGGAGTTGGTCTGGCTCATATCCCAACTCTGGTTCTCATGATGGTAGGGACGCAGTGGACACTGTACCGCTAGACTGAAGGGCCTCCTGTACCCCTCAGAATTCAAGCTTAATTATATCGTACAATTCCTCCTGCTTAGCTTCTTGTTTATCCACGATTTCTAGAGAAGCGTCATTTAGGGATGGTATAATGGAGTCAAAATCATTGGTAGTGAGAACAGTCTTCATCTTGGTCACAGTGGCTTTCGATTTCTTCCGAGAAGAAGGTTTCCTGGGAGAAACCTTCCTCTTTTTCAAGGGGTCAATGTCGTCTCTGGGCGGTGTTACTTTTTATGGCTTATGTTCAGCTCCATTTCCATTTATTTCTTCTACTTCGTCATCACCCCCTCGGTCAGGTGATACTGAAGCAATCTTTCCTAAGGTGCTTCTTAAATATTCGACCTGTTCGGTCTTCTTCATTCTTTAGTAGAGCACAAAGATTCTAGATCTAAAACCTTTCACTATTCTTACCTCTATCATAGCACAAAGCATTCAGATCTTACCTCTTTTCTTCATATGAGACTTCTTTTCTTAGCACAAAGCTTCACAGATCAAGTAGAATACTGCGCACTAAAGCGACAAATCTATGCACAGATATTTCACAATTTCAGGTTAGATCTTTGCACAAAGATTCTTTTTCCTCAGTTCCCAGCAATCACAGTTTCAGGTCTTAGCAACGAAACCATTTTTTGGCACAGGGACAGACCCAAGGTTCAACGCTATAGTAGTGCACCAAAAAAACCCTAACTACCAGCCCTTTCGACATCACCTACGAAGCAGATGAAGTCTCACCCAAGGTATAATCACGGGTGGTTCTAGGACTCATATGTCTACAACCTTAGCTGGGACACTGATATGTGATTCTAACACTTAACAGAGCACTCATCAGTTAACATTCATCAATATCCAGTCTTAGTCACAGCGCAGTTAAACCCTAATTACAGAGTATCATAGTATTCATTCAGATCTAAGGTATTTAAGCACTAAGCATGTGTACATAATTCACATCTAACATCCATCCATATTATTAAGCACTAAGCATAAATAGATCTATCTATCATTCATCTATATTAAATAACTAAGAAAGTAAAGACATAAACACATCAATACATCACACAAATCATAGCAACACAACATGTACGTGGTTCACCCCCACCCTTGGGCTATGTCCACCAACTCTTCTCTTCTTTATTATCTTTGGTCAAGATTCTTATAGGCACATATCATCCAAGTTCTACTCCACAGAAGACAGGAGATATGTGCGCACTCCACCAGATCCTCCTTCTTCTAGCTAGGGTATAGCACCAAGCCTTCACACAATCTCTTAAAATTACTTGCACTAGCCTTGCAAGACTCACACAGTATGCACAAAGAACTTACAAATCTTGATCACATAGATCCAACTCTAGCAATTGGCACATTGGCCTACTAGTTCTCTTTCTCTCTTTCTTACATCACTTAGCTACTTATTTATACAATGCAAAATAGGCCTTAACATGGGTAAACCCATGGGCTGACATTCCATACCCATTATGTAATCCTGAATCCTAAAAAGGGGTCCAGATATTGCGATCTCCACTTCGTCTTGCACTCTTCCTTTGATAGCCTGTCGAAGTCCCAAAATTAGGTCAAACATGACGAAGAATCCTCAAAACTTGGTCAAGGGCCAACAAAAATTCATAAATGTGTGTAGTGGATGTGAGTAATAAGCTTTCTAATTTTTGGAACAACAAACTAATAATAGCAAACAACAAGACATTTATGCCCTTATAAGCTCAAAAAATTGAACTAATCTATCTCTTGAGGTTCATCATGGTCTAGGACAAGTTATCCAATTATTTGTTAATATAATCATAACTTGAAAATGTTGGAAAATTGGTTGCCATTGATGTCAATCGTAGAAGAAGTTTAGAAGCCTCTAGAAGTGATGGGTGTATTTGAAGAAGTCTACAAAAATCCTTAAGTTAAGTGATTAAGAAAGCCTAGAGGTGTGGTCATGAATCCTGAAGTTAATGGAAGAAAGAGAACATGAAGGACATTAAAAATGCATTCATAACCATCATATATTCACAGTCCCGGTCATGTTGTTTCCAAAAATAGGTGTCACACCATGTGGTTCCTCACAGTTGAGAAGTAATTCCCTCTTAAATATGAAGCTCTGAAGTATGGTGAAGAAGCCTCAGATCCAAGGTCAAAGAAGTTACAGGCTGGCCCTAAAATCAAGTAAAATATGTTGCAAACAATAAGTTACAAGTCGACTCAACGATCAAGTAAAGAAGTTACATGGAAGGGTATAAATATACATCAAGAACCTTGCATGTAATCTCCAAGAAAGAATGTGATTTGTTAGCAAAAGTGAAATAGCGGAGTTGTGCAAAAGAGGGAGTGTTCGAAACTGCAGATTTGAGAATGCTTTTGAGAAAACCCTATTTGAGCATACCGTCATGGGTCAAGTATAGGGTGTCCAACGAGGACCCCATAGGTTGCATACGAATCATCATGCAAGGCCCTTCATGTTGCTCAGTCTAGTCCTATTCTTCTTGATGTTGAAGTTCAGGAAGGTCTGAATATCGATATCTCATGCACCAGGTTATTCACATGTTGAAATGTATGTTCGTATACATATTTTGAGGCTTGTATATTGGAGGTTTTCGTATATGCCTTGAGGCATATCTTGGAATCTATGGCACATGTTTGAGGAATGTCTTGGATATTTTTGGAATATTAGGGATATCTTGGAGGTCTTAGAATATGTTTGATGCATATCTTGACACATACTTGTTGCATAGCTTGGCACATCGTTTGATGCACATCATGATTATTTTGAGCACGTGAATTGAAGGATATTTTTGGAGATATTGGCATAAGTTTTTATGTGGTTATTGGGGTTGTATCAGTTTTGATGATGATGATGTATCAATATCAGTGAAATTAATAGTAATAGGTTGACTCTCTTATTTATATTCAAGGGAGGAAGGAGGGGAAAACAAAAGGGAGTTGTAGATTCCTTCAGTTTGGAGTCTGTAAACAGGTGGTTGGTGCCTCCTTTCAGTTAGATCTAAATAATATAGGGAGTTGTAGATTCCTTCACGTTGGGGCATATAAACAAAGGGTGGGTTACTCCTTCTAGTTGGTGCTTCCCATGACTGTAATCTTCTGATATATAACAAAGCATTATGTGGGTTTATCCCATTTAGGATTCCATGTAAAATTCTTGTGTACTGTATATTTGTGGTTATATGTTTATGTATGAAATCATAAGTAATAAATTTTTGATATCTTAAATGCTTTCATATTGTGATGGAACATGGTAAAAATTGCCTAATATCGATTCACTCCTTCTCCCCTCTTAGTATTAACGAATAGTCCAACAATTGGTATGAGAGAAAGTCCTTCAGAAATAGTCTAATCACTAGAAGATAGCTCATGGAGTGAACCAAGAATTTACACAATTGTTTGATGGTTAGAACTATGCCTTCTAGAGTAGAAGGATGAAAATGTGTGTGCAAGAACATGGATTTGATGTCTGTAAAGAATTAGTAAATAGATACAAGGCACCGACCACCCCCCAACAAATAAAGATGGAAAAAATATTAGTGAAAACAATTTGAAGGATAAAAATACTATTCTAAATGGATTGGTTGATTCAATATATGTCAATTTTATGCATTGTTATTCTTCAAAGGATATTTGGGACAAACTTCAAAGTGTTTATGAAGGATATGCCAAAGTTAGAGGGGAAAAGATTAAAAATTATAGAGGTCCATTTGAACAACTGAAAAATGAAGGAAGATAAAGATATTGTAGCTTCTTTTTTGCGCGTTGATGAAACAATGAACACTATTAAAGGTTTAGGATAAGAAATTAAAGAACCTGTAATTGTTGGAAAGGTACTAAGTTCTCTTCCAATGAGATTTGATCCTAATATTTCATCCGTAGAAGAAAGAGAAGTTATTTCTACGTTGTGCATGGACGAGTTACATGGAATACTTACAGCTTATGAAATTAGAATAGACCAATATAATCCATCTAGGAAGGAAGCAACTTTCAAATCATCCAAGAAGATAAGAAAGAATAAGAAAACATTAAATTCAAACTGCAACTGCAACAATGATTTAGATGAAGATGAAGAAATAACCAACTTCGTAAAGAAGTTGAAGAGAGGAACCGGCAAGTACAAAGGTAAGATTTCCTTAAAATGTTTTAATTGTGGTAAAATTGGTCATTTTGTTGTTAAATGTCCTTATGCTAAGAATTCAAAAAGTTTTAAAGAAGAAGTTACGAAGAAAGAAAATAAATACCAAAAGGGGAAAAAAAGGGAAATAAAATAAAAGTCTTCAATAAAATCCTCTACATGAGAAGACAATTCCTCATCTAATCAGGATGATTATAGTGACAGTGACTCAAAAAAGAGTTCTCTTTGTGGCATTGGAAACTCAACAAAATGATAAAGAATATTATGAAGAAGGTTAAGTAGATATTGAAGCATAACTAATTAGCGCCTCAAGTGAGCTAAAAATATAAAGGAAGAAAAACAAGTCACTCAAGGAATAATTAATCAAGCTAAAGGAGGGTTCTCAAAATCCCAACAAAAAATATGAATAAGTACAAAAAATGATTATAAATATAAAGTTCTAAGTAGAAGAATCTAGAAGGATTGAAGAAACACCAAAAACCTAGTTGGAAGAAAAGGAGAAAATGAAGGAGATCTTGGAAAAAGAAACAGTATCACTAAGGAAGGAACTTTAGAAGGAGGACATGCAACAGAAAAAAACCAAAATATTGGATGAAATCATCGTCATTCAAAGGCCATACTATGAAAATTCTAGACTAGGATACAAACAAACACATATTGAGAAGGGTTCTATCTCCATGACGACATAAAAGGAAGCATAACAAAGAGTTATGTAGAATTCATTAGAGGTCCCATCAAGGAGGAAGAATGAAAGTATTCAAAGGAGAACATTGAGGCTGGACCACCTAGAAGATACAGAACATATAACCAACAAGAAACAATGGACAAAACTCAAGAACAATATCACATCAAAGTTGCACCACTTAGAATATCCCCCACACTCAGGTACGAAACTATTTTTCTTGGTTTATGTTATTCTTGTAAAAATTTGGGCACAAAGCTATAAAATGTAGATCCTATGTCAAGAACATAAGAAAATATGAAGGCTACTCTCGAAATAATTATCTCAAAAATCCTCATGAAGCATATAAAGTAAACTATAAAAATTTTGTCTCCTTAAATAATGAAGTAGAATGCTACAAATGCAACAATTTTGCAAAAATGGCCATAGATTACAGATTGATTGTTCCTCCAAAGGAATCAAAGTAGGATTTCAATAGTGATGTAAATTAACCATCAAGGATATGGAAAAGGAAGCAATATAATCTCAATATCTAAGAATGTTTGATTTCTCTACAAGCCGAAAACAAAAAAAAAGTGAATGGTATGTTGATAGTGATTTTTCAAAGCACGTGACAGGGGACAAGGACAAATTTGTAACTCTCAAGGAAGAAATAAATGGATCAATTCCGGTTGGAAATGATAATTCATATAATATTATTGGAAAGGCCATAGTCAAGCTTGCGAGCAATAATGCTAGGGAAGAAAATGTCCTGATTGTCGAAAATATCAAGTATAATCTGCTATGTGTGAGTCAAATGTGTGACTAGATACACACACTTCTATTCAACTCAAGGAAATGTGAAATAAGGAAATAAGGATCAGGTAGATTGGTGGCGACAACTATACGAATTCCAAACAATATCTACATTTTGAATGAAATTATAAAGGAAATATGTTTCTTGGGAATGGAAGATGAAAGTTGGATTTGACATAGAATAATGGGCCATATCAACCTTGAAACTCTTTTCAAAATCAATAGAAAGGAAGAAATAAGATAAATTATTGAAATATCAAAGACAAAAATAATTATGTGCAAGAAATGTCAACATTGAAAGCAAACATGATCTCAGTTCAGGACAAAGGAATACTCTAATACAAAACCATTGGACATTTTAAAAACTGATCTATGTGGACCGATGAGAACCAAAGGGATAAATGATAAATAAAACTTCATGCTACTTATTTATGATTATACAAGAATAACCACAATCTAATTTATCAAGAAAAGGTGAGAGACATTCAAATGTTTTAGGATATTCAAAGAGATGGTTGAAAACAAGACTGATTTGAAAATCAAGTGATTGATATCAACCAATGGAGGTGAGTTCGCATCAAAATAATTCATGTATTTATGTGAAGAACATGGAATGAAAAGGTAATTCTCAGCAGCTAGGACACCTCATCAAAATGAATTTGTTGAAAGGAAGAACAAAATTGTATAAGAAATGGATACAACCATGTTGAAATATTCCAAGTTGGGTGATATATTTTGGGTACAAGCAGTACATACAGTAATTCACATCTTGAACACACAAATTCTTAGACATAAAAAAAAACAAGACTCCTTATGAACCGTGGAAAGGAATATGGATGAACGTCAATCATTTTAGAGTGTTTGGAAGAAAATGTTACATCAAAAGAGAAGACAATAAGATTGGAAAATTTGACTCTCAGGTTGATGATGGAATAATGGTTGGTTACTCAAGAAAAAGTAAGGCATACAAATCCTACAACCTAAGACTCAACACAATAGTGGAAAACATCAATGTAGATATTGATGAAACAAATGTGCTAAATACCATAGAAGAAAGAAAAAATTCAAAAAGGAAGGAAGAAGAAGAATTAAAGAAATAAGAAGTAGAAGAAGAAGAAGCAGAGAAAGAATAAATAGAATAAAATAAAAAATATTTCTGGACACATTCTAATACACCTAACCATCAAGTTCAAAAGAATCATCTACTAGAACTAATTATTGGAGATAAAAATGTACGAATAGAAACTAGAGGAAGCAAATAGGAACATACACCAAAAAAAAAGAAAACTATCATTATTGTCCATAGTTGAACCAATCAACTTTGAGGAAGCCAACAATGATGAACACTGGATCAAGGCCATGGAAGAAGAACTTGATCAAATACATAAGAATGAGACATGGGAACTTGTCCCAAGACCTAAGGACAAAAATGTGATTGCTACAAAATGGGTGTTCAGAAATAAAATAAATGAATATGGACAAATAACTAGAAATAAAGTAAGGATGGTACGCAAAGGATATGCTCAAGTTGAGGGAGTAGATTTTAAAGAAATGTTTGCTACTATTTCCAAAATGGAAGCAATTAGGATGATCTTTTCCTATGCATGCTCCAAAAGGATCAGAGTATATTAGATGGATGTAAAATTAACATTTCTTAATGCAAAAATAGAAGAAGAGGTCTACATAGAACAACTAGAAGGGTTCCTACTGTCAAAAAGGGAAGATTATGTTTTCATATTGAAGAAATATATGTATGGACTCAAGAAAGTCCCTAGATCCCAATATTCAAGAATGGACAAGTACTTACAACAATAAGGATTCAGAAAGGGAAATGTAGATGGAAATATTTACATGAAAGTTGATTAGGACAACATACTTATCATTGAAGTATATGTGGATAACATCATATTTGGAAGTGATGATGACAGGTTGAGTAAGAAGTTTCCCAAATAAACGTGGAATTAGTTTGAAATGTCCCTACTTGGTGAGTTGAATTTCTTTTTGGCACTCCAAATATCTCATCTAGATGAAGGTATTTTCATTTCCCAAAACAGGTACATCAAAAAAATGTTGAATAAGTTTAGAATTAAAGATTGCAAACCCATTAGTACTCCTACTGTGACTAGTTTCAAGTTGATAAAGATGATGAATCTAAGGAAGTAGATTAGATACTCTATAGATCGATGATTGGAATCCTACTCTATGTGACAACCTCAAGATGAGATGTAATGAAATAAGTTGCACAAGTTGCAATGTGTCAAGCAGCACCGAAGGAAACTCATGTTATGGAAGTAAATATGGTCTTTAGATATCTGAAAGGAACAAAATAATTTGTATTGTTGTATCCTAAAGGGAATGAGGTTACTATGGTTTCCTACAAATATGTATATGGGAAGAAAGATTGATTATAGAAGAAGTAATCATGGAGCAACTTTTGATTTTGGCAATTGTTTAGTGTCATGGTTAAGTAAAAAGTAGTCCTCAATATCCTTGTCTATAGTAGACACAGAATATACTGAACCAACAACATGTTGTTATCAGGTCCTCTGGATGAAGAAAACCATGCAAGACATACAAGTCAAATATGATGATCCTATTTCAATATTTTGTGACAACATGAGTATTATAAGTATCTCCAAAAATACAATGATGCATTCCAAGACTAAGAATATTCCTATCAAGCTCTACCTACCAGAACAACTCACAAAAATAATATCAAGTTGGAGTACATTGGGACAAAATAATAGATTGCAAATATCTTCATCAAACCTCTCCCAAGGGAGACCTTTGAGTATCTTCGACATAAGATAGGATTAGTTTCTACCCCACATTGATCTACATAACATCTTGCAAAGAAGACATGGGGAGATAAATCACCAGGTGAAGTTACCCTTTTCCATTTATTTCAAAAGGGGAAAGAAAGATCAAAAGCATGAATACAGGCAGAGAAATGATCATGGTGGGAGTATGAGTGTTTACATCAATGCCAAAGGGGGAGACTGTTGGAAGATTGGTTGTAATTGATGTCAACCCTAGAATAATTCCAAAATCCTCTAGAAGTGATGTGTTAATTTTAAGAACTCTCCATAATTTTCATCTTATGGTGTATCTTTAAGAATACCCCTCATGGAAAGACACTTTGAAGAAGTCTACAAGAATCCAGAGAAATATGGTTAAGTGGTTAATAAGCCCCACAGGCATGGTCATGAAGACTGAAGTTAATTGAAGAAAATGAACATTAATGACATAGAAAAGGAATTCAAAAGCATCATAAATTGATATTCCTCATCATACCATTTCCAATGATAGGTGGCATGCCATGCAGTTCCTCGCGGTTGAGAAGTCATGCCCTCTTAAATATGAATTCCCAAAGTATGGTCAAGAAGTGTCGGACCCAACGTCAAAGAAGTTACAAGTTCGCCCTAAAGTGCAATAAAATTTTATGAAAATGAGAAGCTACATGTCAACTAAAAGATCAAGTAAAGAAGTTAATGGGAAGGCTATAAATACACACCAATAACCTCTTGTTTAATCACCAAGAAAGGATTTAATTTCTTAGCAAAATTGAAGTAGCATAGTTGTGTGAAGGAGGGAATGCTCAAAGCTGTAGATTTGAGAAGGTTTTTCAAAAAATCCTATTTGAGAAAACTGTCACAGGTCTAGTATAGGGTATCTAGTGAGGACACCACGGGTTGCACAAAACGTGTCATGTGAGGCCCCACCTGTTGCTCGGTAAAGTCACACGATGCTAAAATTTATTTTGAAGAAGGTATTATTCTTGATGATGAAGTTGAGG
>SNQJ01S0158003.1:15696-35904 GCA_010110895.2 Picea sitchensis
TCTAGAAGCGGAAGCTTCTATTAGGTCTTCTTACATCCGCCTTATTCTATTTTATTGAAAGGTCTTATTAATATTGACCTTTATTACATCTGAATACATTGATCTACCTATGTGCGGGTTAGGACCTTAACATTGAATCCCCTTCTGCTGAAACCTCTAGTTCTCAAAAAATTGTGATCATGTCAGAAAGATTGAGGGGTGATGAGCCTTCAAATTCCTCTGATGTTATAGATTCTATTTCTGAGCATGTTACTATATCCAACATAAGAGAAGAAGTTGTAGAATCCATCCAAGAAAAGGACTCTTCCTCTTCTTTGAATTCTTCACCAACTAAGCCTATAGAGAGTTTTTTCCATACTCATACCAGTCTATCCATTCTTGAAGATATTTTACAATATCTTTCCTCTAAAGGTGAAGAAAACTTGGCCTTACTTCTCGGTCAGTTTTACAGAGCCTCTTACTTTCCACCTTATTCTTGAAACACTTTCCAAGGTTCTCATCCTACCAGTGCTTCTCCTTCTTTCCTCAGTGAAGTAAGACCACCATTGTCCATAGTCTCACATATCCATTCTCAACCATCATCTACAAAAACTTCTTCCTCTGCATCAACCCCCAAGATTTCCATGGCTGCCCCTTTGACAAAAATGGAACAGATCTTAGCCAATAGGTATGCCCCTCTTGTGTTGCCCAATCCCTTAGCAGCCATGCCGATAAGAGATTATCATAAATATATGTCGAAGTTTACTGGATCTGGGGATTATACTAATGAGAACATATAGAAGCTTTCTATGCTTATGCTGAGAACATTAACATTTCAGAGGAAGATGTTTAGACCAGAATGTTTGTGTAGAGCTTGGATGGCCAAGCTAGGAAGTGGTTCAAGGAACTGTCGACAAATTAAGTGGCAGGCATTGAGCAATTAGATGAGGTGTTTTTGAAACATTGGGGAGAAAGAAGATATCTCTTGTATTATATTTCTAAATTCGGAAATCTAAGAAGAGAAAATGGGGATTCTATCTCAGACTTCACCAAAATATTTAATAAGATGTTCGGCAAGATTCCTGCAGAGATCAAGCCAACTAATACATCATCAAAGATCACTTACTCTTCTTCCTTTGATCCAGAATTTTTCTTAATCCTTAGAGAAAGAAGGTCGACCACAATCACTTTAATGCAAGATGTTGCTCTTGAGGTTGAATCAAATATTATGGCATCTTAGAAACTCAAAGGAAAATTTGAGAGAAAAAAGTCGTCTGTTAATCCTCCTTCTTCTTCAAATACCAAAATGGAAAAGATGGCCAAGATGTTGGATAGCTTGACCTCAGAAATGTCAAAACTAAAAATTCAGAGTCAGCAGCTAGTAAGAAGTAAAGAGCCTAATGCTTATGCTCCTAGGAATCCCAATGCATTCCCTTACAGAAGGAACAACCAATAGGTCCAAATCCTTCATAGAGACAAGAATGCAACTGATGACCAAAGGATTAGGGCCCCATTCCAAAATCCAATGCTAGAAGAAGAACAAGAGTTATCTCATGACAAAATTGAGGAAGAAGATGACATCAATTTCTTTGGGGATGAAAATGATTCCCCCTTTTTGACACAAATAGATTATGAGGAGGCCCAAATGGACGAGAAGATTCATGAGGCAAGCAATACAGAATATTTTTATCAAATAGATGATTAGCTAGGTTACAATTTAAGATCTAAGACTGTTGCTCCAAAGCCATTGCTTGTTGTTCCCGGGAAAAAAAAAGATGTTGTTGCCAAGTAGCCTGCTGCTCTTGTAAAGAAGACATCCACTCTTGCAAAACAACAACAGAAGCAATTGCAGCCCCAAGCCAAAGAACAAGTCTCCCTCGAAGCTCCTCCTAACAAGGTAAAACCTTCTGATAGATTTTCATACTCATTTAATTTCGAATCAAAAATTCAGAAGTTGAAAATACCTATGCCATTGACTAAAATTATGAAGAATGACATATTCAAGTCTGTTATCCTGAAGTCCCTTCAAACAAAGACTCCTCTAGCTACTGATTACGTAAACCTTCAAGATGACAAGCCCACAATGAATATAGGACCTATGGTAGAATATTGAGATGACTCTTGTCCACCCTTCTACATATCCCTAAATATCCATGACAAGATCCTTCACAATTGCTTTCTTGACTCGAGAGCGTCACACAATCTTATTCCTAAAGAAGTAATGGATGAACTCGGGCTTGATGTCACAAAACCTTACCATGATTTCTTCTCTTTTGACTCTAGGAAAGTCAGATGCCTCGGCCTGATAAAAGACCTTGTCATAAACCTTGCCCAGTTGCCAATGCGAAACATGGTAATGGATGTTGTAGTGGCTGATATTCCACCCAAGTTCGGCCTCCTCTTGTCGTGTTCATGGAGAAAAAGGCTAGGGGGTACCTTGCATATGGATCTTTCATATGCCACAGTCCTGGTGTTTAGAGGAGAGATAAAGAGACTTTACAGAGAAAATAAGCTTGCCTACATCATTAGTGATGGGAAAAATTCTATAAACCATCTGATTTATGCTTTAGACACAGACTTTGGATCATGCATTCTTCAAATAGATGATTCTCGGCCAGCTCCTTTGCAACTCACAAAGCCTACTTATCAGTAGACAGATGGGGAGAGTACTCCCGTGTGGACAATGTTCTTTGATGGTGCGAATACCAAAGACTCAGCAGGTGCAGGTGTAGTTTTGATTTCTCCTTCGAAAGAGACTATGCATTTCTCTTTTAAGCTTGATTTCAAAACTACTAACAATATATCAGAGTATGAGGCTTTCCTACTAGGATTAAATTCTGCCAAGGAGATGGGAATCACAGGACTAAAGGTGTTTGGAGATACGGATCTCATCATACAGCCAGTGAACAGTACTTTCCAAGCAAAACATGTTAGATTAAAAGCCTACAAGGATGAGGTATGGAAAATCAGGGACTCTTTTTCCATTTTTGACATTTCGTATGTACCCAGAGCTATGAATCATCTTGCTTATTCCCTTGCTATTTCAGCCAGTATTTTTATTCCTCCCATGCCTCCCAGAGTAAATTATGAAATCCAAGTCAAATATAGACCATCCCTGCCCAACAATATCAAATATTGGAATTTTTTTGAAGATGATTATGATCTTAGTAGATTTCTCCAGGTGGTAGATGAATTTTCTTATATGTATATTGACCAGAAAAATCAAAATGTAGAGGAATCCAAGAAGCCGAAGCTAAAAAGAAAAATGGGTCAACATGATATCATTGAACTGACCAACAATTATATACCTCGGGGTTTGGTGCCTCTTGAGAATCTTTTTGATCAAAACGATGTCCCCTACAAACCTGATAAGAAGGAGAAATATCCTGCTATCTGTGAGCACAGTATAGGAAGCCAAAATCATCCTAAATCCATAAATTTGTCCATTGAATTAACTGTTGATCAGAGGTCTGAATATTGCAGCATTATGAAGGAATTTGCTGATGTTTTTTCTTGGAAATACAATGATCTAAAAACCTATGATCCTGAGGTCATTCAACATAAGATTCCTCTTGAGAAAGATACCATTCCTTTCAAACAGAAATTGAGACCTATCAGTCCTCTCCTATTGCCTGTAATTGAAAAAGATATCAAAAATCTCCTTGATGCCAAAATTATAATTCCTTTAAGATACTCTAAATGGATTGCAAATCTAGTAATAGTGAGAAAGAAAAATGGTGAGATCAGGTTATGTGTTGATTTTAGAAACCTAAATAAATGCTCAAAGAAAGACAACTATCCCCTACCCAAGATGGAACATTTGTTGCAAAGAATTTCAGGGGCCACTATCATGTCTTTCCTAGATGGATTCTCAGGCTATAACTAGATTTATGTACATCCTGATGACCAAGAAAAAACTGCCTTGACTACTCCATGGGGTACCTTCATGTACGCCAAGATGCCATTCGAGTTAATGAATGTCGAGGCCACTTTTCAGAGGGCCATGGACATAGATTTCATGGGAGAGAAGGACACGATTATCCTCACCTATCTTGATGATATCACAGTTTATTCTAGCAATCATGAAGAGCATCTGAAGCATCTGAAAAGAGTATTTTTGAAATGCAGATAGTTCAGGATTTTGTTGAACCCCCAAAAATCTCAATTTGCTCTCAAGAAGGGTAAGCTCCTAGGCCACATTGTTTCAGCAGAAGGAGTGAAAATTGATCCAACTTGGGTGGAAGCAATTCATAGGTTGTCCATACCAAGGTCAAAGAAGGATATCCAATCTCTACTCGGTAAGATAACTCTTGTTAGAATATTTATTCCAAATTTCACTGAGTTAGTGAAACACATAACCTCTATGCTAAAAAAAGGATCTGAGATAAAATGGACAGACAATGCAAGAAGTTCATTTCAGGATATCAAATAGGCCATCATGGAATCCCCCACTCTAATCAGTCTGGATTACAACAATAACTTCTATATTTTCTCTTTTTCTTCCTATGACACAATGGTAGCAGTCTTGTTACAAAAAGATGATGAAAGTCTTGATCACCCGGTGGCCTTTTTCAGCAAATCACTTAGAGATGTTGAACTAAGGTATGATACTATAGAAAAACAAGCTTATGATCTCATTAATTCATTAAAAATGTTCAGAATTTATATGCTCCATGCAAAGGTTGTTGCCTATGTTCCTTCAACCTCTATGAAGGATGTATTGACTCAACCTGATATTGATGGAAAGAGAGCTAAATGGATCACAAAGCTAATTGAGTTTGACATAGAACTGAATCCCACTAAACTGATAAAAGGCCAAGGCCTTGCCAAGTTTTTGACATAAGAGAACTGCGATCTTTTGGACATAAATTTCATTGGGGAAAGTTTAGCAAGTTTGCAGATAGGGGTAGCAACGGAAGAAGAACATGGTAGCCATCAGGGGTGGCCGATCATTTGTCTTCATGTGAGTGGTATTCAGGTATTATTCATTTTTTATAGAAGTTAGAGGTTTCTCCTGAACTTAGCATGAATCAATCCCAAGCCCTTAAGATCAGAGAAATTAAATTTTTCATTAATAATATTCTTTTGTATTGGAAAGATCCCACTGGTTTACTAATAGGATGTTTAGACAAAGAAGAGTCAACTGAAGTCATGCATCAGTTTCATTCAAGTATTTGTGGAGGCCATCATTACTGGAAGACCACAACTCATAAGATCTTAACGGTTGGGTATTATTGGCCTTTTATTTTTTTCAGATGTGTGTGCCTTTGTGAAATCTTGTGATAAGTGTCAAAGATTCACAGGAAAACAACAACTAAAATATCTGCCCCTAAGACCCATTGTAGTGAATGGTCCTTTTCAACAGTGGGGTTTAGATTTCATATGTAATATTAATCCTTTGTCTAGTGGTTAGCATAAATGGATCTTGGTATCCACCGACTATTTTGCAAAGTGGATAGAGGCAATCCCCACTAGAAATGCCACTCATCAGGTCGTCATGAAGTTTCTCTATGAGAACATTATGAGCAGATTCGGTTGCCCAAAAAGGCTAGTGATAGATAATTCAACAGCTTTCAAAGATGATGTCTTGGTTGACATGTGTAAATCAACGGGAATTCAATTGGTACACTCTACTTCCTACTACCCTCAGGGTAATGGCCTTACTGAGTCATCCAATAAGAGTCTAGTCAGAATCATTAGAAAGTTGTTGGAGGAGAATCAAAAGATTTGGGATTCTAAACTAAATTTTTCTCTTTGGGCAGACATAGTAACTAACAATAAATCCATAGGAAATTCTCCCTTCAAACTGGTTTATGGCACTGATGCCATTTTCCCCATTCAGCTAGTTTTACTAGTGGCTAAGTTTTTTCAGGAGGAACAAACTGAATCAAATGATATGATGAGAAGAATGCTTGACTTGGTAGAGTTGCAGTAGGTCAGAGAACAACCAGTGGATAAATCAGAGGCTCATCAAAAGAGGATCAAGGATACTTTTGATAGAAAAGCAAAGGTGGACGACTTTCAGGTTGGTGACTAGGTTTTGAAATGGGATGCCCTCAGATAAGATAAAGGAAAGCATGGAAAGTTTGACTCTTTGTGGAGCGGTCCTTTCATGATAACTCAAGTACAACACAACAACACCTTCATTCTGCAAAGTCTAGAAGGTGAAGATATGTTTGGTGGCCCAATCAATGGGCGTTTTCTGAAAATGTATTTTATCTAAGGCTTTGAAGCCTTGTCATTGTAATTTTTATTTTAAACTTTTTTTTTACAAAATAACTCCATGCCCAATGGAAACACTAGTAGATAGGTTTGAATTTTTGTTTTTCAGGAAAGGCATTGGTTCTGTGGTTCTTGAAACCTCACGAGGAGGCTTTCACCCCCAATAGGATCCAGTGTTATCTCCTCAAATAAATCAATTGAGATTTTTATTTTAGGTGATAGGATGTCTTTGAAACGGTACTTTTTTGAATTTTTTAAAAAGCTCATTTCTCAAAGATTTACGCATGTAATAAAGTTTAAATAAATGTTTGTTTAGTTTTTATTTGATCTAATTCAAATATCAGGTTTCAATGGCTTAGGCAGACATTTTGATTGTTCATTAGCCATAGAAAGCCCTAGCTTTCGGAAGCTTAAACAAAGGAATCCAGTGCCATTTTAGCCACCAAAACCACAGAAGTGGGGAAAGAGCCAGCACGTCCTATCACACGTTTCAACCGTCGGGTTTAATGTTTTATGATTGCAATAAGCCACCGAAAAGAATGCATAATGAACCATTCATGACTGGAAGTTGATCCCCATGTGATATAAGTGAATCCTTCCAGATCATTATATAACTAAGCCATGTCCTTACATACCCTCCATTTATTACAGTTATCCACCATGATTGTTGCAAATCATCAACCGTTCCTCCGCATCCTTTGTAATCAGTGCCACATTCTAAATCTCACCCCAATTTTCTCATTTCTATCACAGCCGAGCTGACTTTCACTAATTCTATGCGGTGCAACTCTCCCCTGAAATATGCTCCTTCGATCACAAGTGTGCGAAAACATTGTGGAAAATGAAGAAATGAACATCAACCCTGAGGAAAGGGCTCAACGACATTAGTTACCTGGAATCATACCCAGAGGTATGTCAAATGTTCAAAGATGTAGGGTGTTACAAGTTTTTCAAAAAATTATAGAGTTCTCATCAGCAGGTGGCAGAGGCCTTTGCCCTCAATTTTGATGGAAAGAAACCAATCATAGGCCAGGATGAATTTGAGATAGATGAAGCCCTCATAGCTAAAGTGACAGAGCTTCCCATGACTGGAGAGAAATGGTTTAAAACTACTATTACTAAGAATGTGGAATTCATGACTTTTTTGAAACTAGAACACAGGGGTTTGATATGGAAAAAAGATATTCATGTATCTTTCCTTGAAGAGAAATGACAACAGTTATTAAAATCCATAATGGTTTATGTAACTTGTGAAGGGCGATACAACAGGGTGGTGATTTACCATTTTAAACATATAAATCATTTGACTGGAAGAAACCCACTCAATCTACCCTATTTTCTCCACTGAAGTTAATCCAAGATGACTCATCAAGTCCAGGCCAAGCCCAATCAAGTTGCAAGTAGATTATACCACCATAGTCTGATCAAACTTTTGGTTTCCGAGTTGTTGTGAAGAAGAGGCAAAGAGTGGAATTACTTCTTATTCTGGAATGATTTCCAGACTGAGTTTCAGCCAGAGGGAAAAAAGAGTCCTCATTCTAAGAAGTCTTCCACTCCTAGAAGTGGAAAGTGGAGGAGGAGAGCTATCTCTCCAGCCCCAATCAATCAACCCTCTCCTTCCTCTAAGCTTGGAAAAACTAAGAAGAAATTAAATTTCAACAGTGAAGAAGAAAAGGCCAAAGAATCCCCAGTGAACAAAAACATACTTAATTTTCCTTACATAGACTCGGAGGATGAAGAGCACCAGATTGAAATAGGGCAGGAGGATTCAGTTACCATAGGGTGTGAAAAAATTGTTTTTGTGGATATACACATAACAAGTTATGAGAAACTTCCGTCACCTAGACCTCAAGAAGAACAAGAACCACATATTGCAGATGCCTCATCTAGAAAATGAGTGAAGCAGAGTAAATCAAAAGAAATCAAGAAGATTAAGAAGAATTTAGTCGAGCAAGAAGTGCTAGAAAGGGTAATAAAAACTAGGTATGAAACTTTGTCAGAGAACTTTGCAAAAAGGAACTCATCTTTGGAAAGATTAGCCCATGAAAGAATAAAGGAGAAGAAAAAGAAGGACAAGATTGTAAAAAACTACAACAGGTTATGGAGAGTATCTCAGGGTTTGAAGAAAAAGGTTAGGGATTTGAGGAAACAAGCTATGTCTTCAAAACACCAGGATCAGACATGCTTCTCTTCAGACCCTTGCAGAGGTGGCAATTTAGTGCAATGAACCAGAGACATCCAGTAACCTTACAAATTTTGAGCAAGATGCAGAAGCCTAAAAAGATTTGTCCTAAAGCATTTTTTAGCTAAGACAAGGGTATTTTTTAAATTTTGATAATATCAGGTTTTGGTGGCTTAGGCGAACATATTGATTATTCATTAGTCACCGAAAGCAGAACTTTCGGTAGCTAATCGACCCGAATTCTATCTAATCTAGCTACCGAAAGCATTGATAAGGTGAAAAGATAATTTTTTTCACATGTCCAAGTTTTCCTTGTTCAAAAGCCTCAGAAATGGTTCCAATCGATGGAATATAGTTAATGACATCCTTATCAAGATTTTTTTTTGGTTTTGAAGATGCTCTACAAGATAGAAAGGTAAAAAAATGATTAGCTATTTTCAAGGATATAAGATTGTTTGATTGTAAACAGGTGTCATGTTCGACTCATACTATATCACATGAGATCTAGCAGCCTCGGAAGGCTCACTACACATGCCAAAGAATCTGAAGAACATAGATATTAGTCGAGAATTTGAATTGACCTAGTTTATAGGATCTTTATCTACTTTCTTGGGTCAGTTATTGATTTTCTATTTTGGGAAAAATTCGATCCAGTAATCTAAGATCTGGAAATTGTTTGTAAAAGGTATAAAGCCAAGAACATTCGATGAACAAAGGGTTCGATTTTGAGTTCTATAGTCCACTGTTATTGTAAAAATACACATTCTTTAATATATTAAGCCTGCAAGCTTCTTTAATTTGTTATTGTCAGACTCTCGTTCATCTTTGTCTATGCATATGAGTTTAAATCATTGTTTTGTCTATGTTTAATGGTCTCATGCTAACTATCATCTTACTTTTGACTATTAAGTAAGAATCATAAGAATCCTTGGCTAGTTTGTTGACCCATTATATATATTGCCTATGTATGTTCCGGTTAACTGATTGGTTTTCTTATCCATTTGATTTACAAAATTATCTGATAATATCTCCTGAAGGCCTTGTATTGCATGAATATAGCTAGACTGTCTTGAAGATACAATATAGTGATTAATATGTTCATCTTGATCCAAACCCACACCCATTATAAGAGAAAATAGTTACAAAAAGGCTAAGTTACTAGGCATCTCTGAGATACAGCCTAGGAGAGTTTCCTAGAGTAATAACAATATGTTCTGAGATCTTCGTATGACCAAGAAAACACATAAACAAATTCCTTTAATAGATCAGTATACTCGACCCTCTTCTCTCTCGATAGGTTGCTTGACAATTTGACAAATTTTGGGTCCTACTCTGTGCCAATATTGCACTAAGCCACATCAACATCATCATTTGAGATATTACCCTTCACTGCCACATCATTTCTGTCAAAAATCCTTTCCAAAGGAACTAGTCCCTTTGGGATGTGATTGTTGGGTAGCTAGACAATGTGATGATCAACAATCATTTTCAAGAAAACATCAGGATGGGGCTCTATTTCAGAGTTAGGATCTTGATCAATGTGCAATACAAAAAAGTCCTCGACAGTTTCCAGGAATCTTTTGATTTCAAGATCATCCTCAAACCCTTTCCAATCCTTGACATTGTCAGGTATAGAGGGTCTATATTTCACTTCTACATCATACTTGAGTTTAGGTGGCAGAGGGACATTGAAATTGCTTGCTGAAATAGCCAGAGAATCGGCCACAACATTCTTTTCCCTTGGAATATATGAAATGTTGAAAGCCAAGATAAAAATATCAATGAGGTCCCATACTTCGTTTCTATAGGTTTTGAGCATGTAATGCTTAGCTTGATACATATTTCTAATTTGTTTAACAATCAGTTCTGCATCTCCAAACACAAATATTTCCTTAATCCCTGTGTATTTTGTAGCCCTTAAGCCTAAAAAAGAGCTTCATACTCTACCACATTCTTGGTAGCTTTAAATTCTAGTTTGTATGACAAAGATATGGCTTTGTGGGCTAGTGAAACAAAAACTACTCTAGCACCAACAACATCCTTAGAGGAGGCTCCATCAAAAAACATTTTCCAAACACAGGTGGTGGAGAAATAGGCTTCATGAAAACCCATGGACTACTTTTTGAGCTTTAAAGTAGGCTCAGGAGCATCAATTAACTGCAACAAACTGGGCCCCAACTCGGTGTCAAGTGCAAAGATAGGATGGTTGGTGGGGTCATATTCATCACTAATAATATAGGCCAACTGAGCTTCTCTGTATAGTCTTCTATGCTCCCCTCCGAACATAGGAATGGTAGCATATGTGAGGTCCATTTGCGAGGTTCCCCCAAGCCTTTTAATCCAAGATCTTGATAAAAGCATGCCAAAATTGGGAGGAATGTCAGCCACGACAATATCCATGACCACACTTTTCATGGGCAGCTGAAACAAGGTCACAACTAGATATTTTATGACCCCGAGACATTACACCCTCCTTGAATCTAAAGAATACAAATCATGATAATCCTTCATGATCTCTAGTCCTAGTTCTTCCATGAAAAATTTTCATCTTGGATATTTACTGAGTCTATAGGATGACAAGATGGCTCAGGCTGGAATGGCTTAGAGAGGGACCTTTTGAAGTCTTCGTGTTTGAATATATCTGAAAGGGGGATAAGGATTCTGATCTTATGAATTTCATGATAAAAAATAAAGGAGGGAGGGGGCTGCAGAATCTCTCTTACCTCTGGGACAAGGTCTTTGGCTATTGGTGGAGGATTCTGAGATTTATTTTCTTTGTTGTTGTTTGTTCCATATTTAGTAGGATTCTCTTCTATGGAAGGTTGATCAGGGATGTCAGAATTCCCTTCCTTCTTATTAGACCTGAGGTTATATTTATTTGGACTACTATTGGCTTTCTCCCCCTTTCTTAGCTCATTTATTTGACTATTCATGAAGGACTCCTCATAGGCAGATTAAGTTAAATGCGGAAAAGGGGAGGTGTCTCCAACACAATGAATTTCAGGGTCATGCTCTTCCTCCTCTCCTTCTTCATCAACAACAAGGTTATTTTGAAGAGGGATTTGGATTTTTTTATCATTATCTCTGTTTCTAGGCTCTCTTGGCATAATCTGAGGATCATTATTATTCAACCTCCTAAAGTTGCCTCTCTTAGCAATATTTGGGACGTTCTTATAGCCTTGCTTCCCTTCAAATTCTATCTTCTCCATTTTTGCAAAAATTGATTTCACCATCTTGGTCAATTCACCCACTTGAGGTTGGGATGCAGAAGAACCAGATGTTGAGGCCTCATATATCCATCTTCCTCTGTCTCTGTCATCTTTGTTCCTAAGTCTGTCAATTGCCAATACATTTGATTCTACTTCTAGGGTTGCACCTTGCATATGAGGTAGGGAAGAAACTCTTCTTTCTCCAAGAAGGAGGCATAAGTCAGGGTCAAAAGCACTAGCATAAGTTATTTTAGCAGAGGTTTTAGTAGGCTTTATCTTGGCATGGATTTTATTGTACATCTTGTTGAATCATTTGGAGAAGTCAGAGACTGATTCTCCCTCTTTCCTCTTTAGGGACCCAAAATATATGATATAATACATAAAGTCCCTTTTTCCCCCCCAATACCTCAAGAAAACATCATCTAGAGCTTCAATCTCAGCAATAGATCTAGGAGTCAAGCCTCTGAAATACTTTCTAGCCTCACCATCAAGGCTCTGGAAAAAGACTCTCATCCAAACATCTTCATTTTCAATATTTAGATTATATGCATAACTGTAGAAGGAAACAAGGTTCTCTTAAGCAATTATGCCTTCTTATCCAGTGAACTTGGGCATATATTTTAGGTAATCTCCAGCAGGGAGAGAATTCATGGGTCGAGGTAACACTAGGGGGGGGTATCTTGCAACCACTATGGCATCCATTCTATGTCTAGGAGGATTAGCACCTTCCATAGGGATATGAAGTGGAGGTGAACTAGGAGGGGAAGGGGTTAGAACAGGGGAGGTTGGAACTGATCTTCCAAGAGGAAAGGGAAACAATAGAGGATTTGGAGAAAAAGTTGGAGGGCTTGAGGGAACTGAGGTTTCTCCTTCTGTGGTAGTGGAAACAATAATAGGAGGAGGAGTGGTGAAGCCCAGGGCAGGAAAATCTCCTGAGGCATTGGGTCTAAACCACAGTACAACTTTAGGGGAGAGAGGAGTGACAATGGTTTCTCCCTCCAATCCCAAACTAGGAGGGGGAAAATGAACAGGAACACTCCCAAAATTCAAAGTTCGGGAAAATCCAACAAAAGGTGTAACAAAAGGATGAAACTGAGAAATTGGAGTTCCTATAGGATAATGAAAATCATGAGAAATACCTGTTTCAGCAGTAGAATTACCCTCATGAAGGGCCTTTCCCTTTTTGACAATTTTCTCTAGGTCAACTTCAGGTGTTTCCAAAGGAAACTGTGGAGTAGACCTCGTGTGTCTTCCTCTAGAAGCCACAACTGAAACCATGGAGTCTCCAATATATCTGCATCAATGGAGTCATCAGGTGAATAGTGCAATCTTGATGTACCGAGTCTTGATGCACCTTCAAAACCAGTAAGCTTTTTCATTCAATCCCAGGGAAAATATTCAATTCATCCCTGACAATGACGCCATAAATGTTAGCATTGGAAGTCACCTCTGGATTGCAGCAGAGGCAAGCCCAAGGCCCATCAGTTTTTATGTCACATTAAATAGTTTAAAGGGTCATCTAATGGATGCAGTCTCAAGGTTATATAGCTTTAACTCATAATCTTGGACCATGCAGTGCATAGTTAAGTGAGGTCTTGATCTAAATTCAATCATTAAGTTGCAGTAAAAGGGTGAGTAGGGGGGATAATTGGTAAGGATATGTAAGGGTGTGCTATAGACATCTGATCTTTCAACAGCCTAAGGATGAAAAGATTCAAGAACGATATCCTCTTGGACCCAAAGCTTTAGACAGTACGATATGTATAAAAAACACAGTTACAAAAACACGATGATCAAACCTACATTGTAATGCTACTATAAAATATGGACTAGATCCTCCAATTCTGAGCTACTCAGTATGAGAGGGGAAAAGATAATAAGAAAAAATGATTAAAACTAGTGAAAATATTGCAGTGATCAAAACTGCATCACAACAACATCACAACCCTCGACTGGATCCTCCAATTTCGATTGTCTTAACACAACATTTACGGGGGGATGGAAAGAAGTTTATTTTCATTAAACAAGAAGTCTCAAATACATGTACATAACCAGAGAAACAGAGGCCTCATTAAAAATTTACAAGCGAGATCGTAGCTCTGTCATCGACCCTTACAAAAATATCAAAATTGAGTATTTATACTCAAAACAAAAATCACAGAAGCATAATCGAGAAGTTGCATTGAAGGCATGACGTGTGCATGCTTCCTCTCACACTGTGCATGCAGTCTCTGAACAGACATGAACTTCGATCAAACATAAGTGAGCTTTAGAATGGACCTCCTGATGAGCTATCTAACTATCGGTCCTTTCCTATGCCTTCTACTAATCGCAGAAACGACATTCAACCACCGCCAACCACCTTCATAACTGATTCATTGGGATCGAGGAAGGCTCAAGCCAACTATGCACCCGTAAAAAGTGGCATCCTCAGCATTCATCATCTCAGTCTGAGATGGATGTTTATGGGGAAGCCTGATGACAGACGTGGTTGCTGATGAAGTGATTGGCACACTTGGCATGGAGTAGCAGGCCGGAGATGGCCAGGTCGATATCTCTGGATGGATGAGGAGACTGAGGATAGCGTGAGGGACTCACAAGCAGGAGCTAAGGTGTAATGGGATGGAGGTGATGTGGAGCGAGGGGGCAGAGGTGGAAGAAGATGAGAAAGGGACACGTACCAGTGGGACAGTGAGTGGAAGATAGATGGATGGAGCGGAAGTGATGAGGAGTGGCCACTTGTCGGCCTGTGATAGGACATTATGTGCACATGAGCATATTGGGGTTGCGAAAAGCGCTTTGGAACTTCACTGCTTTTGGACCCAATGCGCATCTTTGGTTGACACGTAGCACCTTGACAAGCCATGGTTTTTTTTCCCGGCCAGCTCTATCCTTTTTATCTTGTGTGCACATTGATGCCTTGATACGGCCCTCGACTGTTGATCTGGGGCACTTAGCTCTCGATCACCTAGATTTGTGTGTGTCTTATCATGTCATGCCAAAACATCAAATCACACCTTTGACTTAGGATATAATATGAATTGTGAGTTTTTGCCTGCTTTCTTTAATTATTTCTCCAAGTGGCCAACTTCTAAGGAAAACATCTCTCCTTTACAAATAAATGTGATAACACAGTGCACAAAAAAGAGCTCGATGTCTTGGGCCCCTTATTTATTGAATTATTTCTTGGAGGATTGCAAGGAAACCTAGGAATGGGGCTTTTAGTTCCACTACTCGTGGTTACTCATCTTCATTGCACTTGGAGGATGGAAATAACCAATGTACAATGTGTTCCTACAGAGAATAGGAAAGTATGGTGTAGCCTACTATACATATCTTAGAAACACGACAGACCCAAAGGCGAAGAAAATAAAAAATGATGTATTCTCTCTATACTTCTTGGAGACCCATAACCACTTAGCTGACACATAGAGGATTTCCCTAGAGATTGTCCAGGAGTTTGGACAGATAGCAAATTTTCAAGCATCGTGCCATAACATGTGGGTGAAGGTAAAAAGGGACCCAACCAAGGAGTGTATATAGTTGAACTACTATGTGGCGACGTAGGATATACAGATGGAGGTCCAAGAGTGGCCCAACGAATGGAAAGTGGTCGTAATTCCAAGGACAGTTCCTGGAGGATAGACTCAGACACAAGAGAGAACAATCCCTGTGCAACAGACATGAACAAGCTGTGTGAGAAAATATAAGAATGATGCACATGGCCAAGTGGGGGAAGCAACCCCATAGAAAATAAAAGAGGGTCACAAAATAAATAACAACGTGGTTCTACACAGGTTCCACCACGCATAGATCAGGCACCAAGATGTTATAACCCTAAAATTATCTACTCATTTTCCAAAGCACTGTTGAGAAGTTCTTCTTAAAAAATGATTTTTTAGAAGATGTGCATTCCCTGCACCATTAAATCCCATGTACATACGGTTTCTTCACCACTATATCTATTGTACATATATCTTCACTATTACAACCCGTGTATGATTGCAAAAGTTGTAAAAATTAAAAAGATGCAAGGAATTCGTTGAAATTTAAGGGCTATTGGAAGTTCCCCAATAAATCCACCTGTTGTAGCCCATCACCCAACCAAATAACCATCCTTTTTTCATATAAAAGGAGGTGTTCAGGTCTCATTTTACATCGATGCATAAGAACAATGAAACTCTTCCCAATTTCACTTCCCCTCCTTGCCCAAGATTTTTCTGCCTTTTGTGAGATATTGCCTCACCATTCCCTCATCAACCCCTTCTCCCTCAATTCAATACATTTTATTTATTTCAGGTGATCATAATATTGAGAGAAGGAGTCCATTCAAGGTGCACTTGGAGCATGATAAAGAGGAACCCAGACTAGGTTCACGGAACAGTGGCCGACACAGATTGTAAGCTGTAATCTTTGTATGATGAATAAAAGAATCACATTTTCCTATCCCAAATTATGGTTTTTTGTGTACTTTCATTGATTTATACTTAACATTTAATATCTAACCCTAACTTATGATTAGGATAGAATCCTTGTAGTTCTTGTTTTCCTATATTTTGATGCAGGTCAGCCTTGGGAGGAGACGTGCAATCAGTGGAACTACCAAGCTTGAGGATATCATCACCAGACGTGAGATCAAAGGTATAGTTACCCGATATCTTCTATTATTTTCTTTCTTTACATTAGTTTTGCTAAGTTCAGGGTAGAATATAAAATTGATTGACTTTTAGAGGGTTATTCTCTCTATCTAAACTTGAATGCTGGTGTAGATAAAGGGGGGGGGTTTTCGCTATCACAAGAGGAACAACAAAATAGGTGTGTGCGGGAGAAGAAAGGGAACAGACACAAGAAATGCCCATGGACGAAGAAATTGGGAAAGATACAGGCATAGATAAATAGATTCCAAAAGCATATGATCCCTAAGAGACCCAAAATATGTGAACATGGGAGAAAGCAAGTGGATCTAGGAAGAAGGGGAAGGCCCACATAAAACCACTCGAAACATCACTGATAGCAGATGATGTGGAACTAATATCCATGTCATTCAAAGACCGGTTGTCAGAGGTGTGGGAGAATATAGAGAACCACATAGCTTCAATTATGGAGAAAATACAGGAAGTCAAAATTGCACTGGAGCAGTTGCGGATCAGGTCATAACATTCATCAAAAGACAAACCAACAAAAACTATGGAAGGAGTTCCTGTGGGAGAAACAATGCAACTTATAGTGCAGGGGAGTGCCAATTTTATGATCACCCCTGAGATGTTGTTCATCAACGAGGAAGTAGCACAGAGGCCCCTAAAGGAAATCGATACATTGGACATGGCGTTTCCCAAGATCCTGACAAAGGCATCGTATAAACTACATATTAGCGTCGCACAAGAAATTCAGTCCAGGGAAAGGTCTGATGTGATGAACATACAAATACCGTAGGAGGAAAATACCACACTGAAGGAAGAAATTAGTCAATAAAGGAAGGGAAAGAATATAGTACAAAAAAAAGTAGATGAGATAGAGAATTACATAGGCACGGTATTTCGAACCATCCCAGAAAGTGCAAACTCAAAGGGAGTATCTACTGAAGAAAATATGAGGAAAATAGAACGGGCCCTGGAGCAGTACAATGACCAAGTAAAGGAACTGGAGGAGAACGCAATATCCACTACTTCTCCAAAAGTAAGAGAGAAATGAGAAAAAGAAACAACTGAATATGCAAAAAGTATAACGCAGACCATACATAGGATGACAGAGTTGCTTGAAAAAAGTGGCTAGTTGTGGACAAAAAGATTAGAAGATGGAATCTTGCAAGACCTGCAAGAAAAGTAAGAGAAGGTACATGCATTAATGGAAGACTTGAAATAGAGACAGAAGAAAATGTCACTACCATAAAATATTAAGACAACTATGAAAATGAAGAACCTATTAGTATAGGAGAAAGTAGTGTAGGCGCAGAAAATTGCAAGACAAGCTCAGTTGGAGCCCCTGCAGGAAAAGGGAGAGAAGTTCGTCATGGATATCGACGCAATGAAACTGCACATAGAACAAATAGGCTTGGAGGGGGGTGAAATATTAAGGCATCTAGTCACTGCGTAGGTGGTGGAAGCCATGACAGAGAAGAGAAACCAAGCTAAGGATAAATGCTAGCATATAGAAGAGATGTATTAAGTATTGACACAAGAGATAAAGTATGCAAGATTTTGTGACTGACTTAGGATGAGTCATGATTTTATTTTTTGGGGCATGTTGGCATAGGCCAATTTATGGTAGAATCGAGGAAGTTTTGAAGGAATCAAGAGAGCGCCAAAAAATAGGGAGCGCGCCAGAATTAGAAGAAAAGTAGTGCCAGAATTAGAAGAAAACCAGTGTTGAGAAACACAGTTACAAAGTGGAAAAATTGTTGCAGAGCAGTTGGAAAGTGGACCAGCGTTGACTTGGAGCAATGGTTGGATTGTAACAACCCTAGATGAATACATGCTTAGGGATTATTAAGTAAAATTTATTAAATAATTAATTGTCCTAATATGGTTTTAATTAAACAATGATTAGTATTAATAATATTAATTGATTATTCATTTATTAATTAATTGTTTTAACTTTTGATTAATTAATTAACTAATTAATTATTACATGTCACACTCAATGATATTGGTAATAATTAAAGCGGGGCTTAATAATTTTAAATTGTTTAATTAAAATACTTTACGTATGCAGGAAGGGACAAGGCATTAAAGATATGGATAAGATATTAATGAAGGGGGGTAAGGCATTAAAGAATGGGATAAGAAATTAATAAGGGGGAGATAAGGAAATTAATGAGGGGGAAGAGTCGGTGAAGGAGGGATAAGGAAGGGAAGGAGTTGGAAGGGAGAGCATTCGACGGGAGTTGGCCATGGATTTTGGGAGCTCTGTATTGCAGAGAGGGAGGTGAAACATTGGGAGTATTAGTGCACCGGGGTTGCTGGGGGTTTTGGGCTCGGAGGGCCAGGATATCCGTTGATATCCTGGGGCTAGGGAGCTAACTAGTTGGCAGGGAGGACGGTTTTGGGTAGTGTTCTAAAGAAGTGGAAGGGAAGCAAGTTGCAGACAACAGGAAGGATTATTAGCATCAGAGTTAAGGTATTTCTCCAAAATTTATGCATTGTTGTATTCTGTTAGAAAAAAAATTATTATTCATAGTAAAATTTGAGTTACGGAAGTTACTGTTATAAATGACTGTGTTATGAAATTACTGTCTTAGTTTATCAAAATAAATTGATGTAAAATTAAAACTGGCCATTACATTTAGTATCAATCATAAACCAGTTGTTGGCTGACTTCACCGAAGAATTCCTGCTACGAACGTTCTAAAAGATATACCGCCAAACCCCTAGTAATGAAGAACCCCAGTATTAAAATCTACAGTTCAGCAGTAAAAGGCTTCAGAAAGTCAAAGCCGAGACTAATGTGATCCTCGACCAGAGGAACTAGAGCGAGTAGACCAGAATATATGAACGGTTGTGTAAATAGTACTTCATGGGCATGGTTTTCTATGATGGTCACGTCTCCTACAACTGCATCAACTTCCTAAAGTACTTTGCAAAGCCTGGCAGCTGCCACCATTGGAAGAGAAAAATTCTCCTCCTCATCCTCTACTTCATCTATGAATATACGATTCCCTGCCTTCTTTTCACTTGACCCTCACACGGAAAACACAAAGCTTGAGGAACGGTTCCGGATCCTCATCGACTTCTCTCTTTCCTGCACAGACAACAATCCATGACCAACCAAAGCTTGGAGAAAATGGATGCCAACGGAAGTGAACAGAATGAATGGGAAGAGCGCCCATGTTACAGAATGCAAAAGCGTTGCGAGCCGAGCATTTGCGGAGGAGCCAAGCAGCGAGCCTGCCGAGAAGGAGGCGGACTAACATGTGGGACGCATGCAAGCCCCATGTTGCCTACTTGTGAGTCTTCGAGCAAGTGGCAATCCCCGCCCTGCCAATAGTTTTTTTTTTTTTTTTGCTTAATTTTAATTTAGTTTTAACATTATATGTTAAATTATTTATTAAATTTTTCTTTATATGTTTTTTTTTATTTGTTTAAGTTGAGAAATATTATATTATTTGACAAAATTAAAAATAAATAAAAAAACAAATCAAAGATTAAATTAAAGTATAATAATGAAGATAATAAAGTTAATAAAGTTTAATTAATAAGTTAATCAAAATATTAATAAAGTTTAATTAATAAGTTAATCAAAATATTAATAAAGTTTAATTAATAAGTTAATTAAAATATTAGTTAAGTTTGAATAATATATAAAAAAAAAAATTATGAGTCCACGGGAGTCGAACCCTGGACCTCCTCCCACCGTGAAAGTTTTAACAAAGTCCGCCCTACCAACGCGCCATGCGTTGCTTCTTTTACAAGTAATTTCACAAATAAATACTTTAATTGTCATACCCAAGACCACATGCCAAGCTATCAAGTGGCTTTTAGAGCCATACAGGTCACATGCCAAGCTATCAAGCGCCAAAGACATAAATGGAGGAGCCCACAAAGGGACGTATGTGCTCAACGCAGCATCTTAAGAAGAACACTAACGCCGAAAAGTACATAGCGCTGGTGTACGCATATT
>SNQJ01S0158004.1:0-15160 GCA_010110895.2 Picea sitchensis
ATAAAAATTAACTTCATTCTTACCATTTCTAATATTTACAAATAAAAATTAACTAACTTTATTCTTACCATTTTTAATATTTACAAATAAAAATTAACTTTTTAATAATTACAAAAAAATTGATTAAAAAATATATAAAAAAACAAAAAATAACCCTTCTAAAAAACAAAAATAAAATTTATAAAAAAAATAAAAAAATAAAATAGACTTTAAATAACACATCCCTAGACTTAAGATCACATCCCAATCAAAGAGCTAGAAAAATATTATGATAAGTGTGTAATTAATTATGAATATTTTTATATAAAAATTAAAAAATAATAAAAATATTTATTCGAGATTTTTTTTTTTCGTTTTAATATGAAGTAATGATTTAATCATTTTAATCCTTATCTAAGTAGTGCTTTAATCGTTTTAATTCTTATCAAGTATTTATGTGAAAAAGTATTTAAGTGGTTGATTATATCAAAAACATTTTTTTTACTTGAATCATATTAAGAGTATCTCTTTTTAAGTTAGTTGATTATCAAAATGTTTTGAGTAACCACTGAAATATAATCGAAATATAATCATAATCTCCGTCATTTACATAATGAAATATGAAAATAATGAAATATGAAAATTAAAATTTATGATGTTTTTTAAAAAAAAATTCAAAATTTGACATAATTTCGATCATTAAGACTTCCAAGTGGTCCTAGATATATATAATCTCCATCGATACTAAAGACATCATCTCCATCAATACGAAGACATAATTTCCATTGAAATAAATGATGGGTTCTTAAAAGAAATATCAAAATTAATCAAATTTTATGATGATATATTTTTTTGTTTGAAGAAATATTAAAATTTAACATAATTGTCATCATTTCCATGAAGATAGATGATGAGTATTCAAAGGAAATATCAATATTTGGTGGCATGCTATTCCAATAATATTAATATTATTTAGTGTATATGAAAAATAATATTAGTTAGTGTATATGGAAAACATTAGGTACTATATGGTTATATGGTTCTATGGGTTTAAATGTCGTTCCAAAATGTTTCAAAATAGTGAAGTAAAGAATTTATTCATGATGGGAGGATGATCGATTATCCAAGAGAAGAAAGCAAATTGTGATGAGTTTGTGGACATGGAATGTAGCATACCTACCTCGAAGTTGAGCCACATTACTACAAAAACGATTTAGCATACTTGGTTACCATTTAAAAATCTGCATGCATGCAACATGCTAAATAACTCATGCAACTAATAGCATGAATGTAATAAATCAAACACACAACATTCAAATATTCATTTACACAAAAGAATTACCATAATAAACATAACAAAAAACTTATCTGTTTATAAAATAACCAACTGACTACGTACGTAAGATGTTCCTTCTAGCTATATACGCTACTGTTCATTTTTTATCAACAACATGCCACCCACGAGTTGAGGCTATGAGTCCACAAGGAGCTCTGACCCTCTTAGTTTTCTACTCTCCACATTTAACAATCCAAAACCCAGGTTCTACTCCAACAATAGTTCCAATCCACAAGCTCTCTTCTCCACAACCAACACAACCCAATGAATGAGATCCCTCTTCATTGCACACAGTCCCTTAGGCCTTCCCACTTCCATCGTGGGCTCTAGTGCACTCGGTTGACCATGAATCTCACAGTCGAGGACTCCAAGAAATCACAACTACTTCAGGAGTGTTCTTGCAACCTTCTCAAGGTTTTTGAACAATTTCTTTAACATGAAAATGCTCCACAAACACACAACTCATTTTTACAAGCCACACTTCCAACATAAACATAGTCCAATAATGATTGCCTTCAAGCACAACATGGATGGTACTCTTTTTAACACTCACCTCTCTTCTTCCTGCCCAAAAGCAACATGTAAAACTATTTCGTTTTTCCATACAAATTTCCTTTNACATAAACATAGTCCAATAATGATTGCCTTCAAGCACAACATGGATGGTACTCTTTTTAACACTCACCTCTCTTCTTCCTGCCCAAAAGCAACATGTAAAACTATTTCGTTTTTCCATACAAATTTCCTTTCACCCCATGCAAGTTGACTGACACTTCCCAATGTTGACTGTATTTCAGCCCATACAATGAATAACTCTATGAGGTGTTTTCACACACCAACCCTCTTACATGAATTCAATGTTTGAGTGTTTAAGAATTCAAAGGGAGGATTATATGGTAATGACACATTAACTCAAGCAAAAGACATGGGTTTCCCTTTGGATCACCTTTTTAACTTGCTCTCTTGTGGAATCATAGCCTCCCATTGTTACCATTTCTCTCATATCACAGCGAGCGATTATTATTTTTATTAATTATTTCAATGTACATAACACATAGTTCAGACCTTAACCATATTAATCAATATGGGATTTTCACCCCAAACATATCGGTTCACCTGCTTAAATTACATTATAATTTGAATGGATTTAAAACTAGGGATGTTACATGGAACAACAACGAGATAAGAAACTATGATGAGTTTATGGACATAGAACAACAACAATGTAATAATAGTGGTGTTTAATAAGGAGATTTCATAAGTGTTCTTAATGTGCAACATGGAGGTTACTAGGTTGAATTGAGTGAAGGGAACCTCCTTCGGTTAAATGAGTATCTCAAACATGTACAAGAACAACACCATTTGTTTCTCATGTTAACATAGATATCATAACTTCCCTTGAACTCAACATTGAAGTTGAGGTTCAAGATTGAACCTTAGATACTTCGATGCAAACATGTGCGAGAACAACATCATATTGTTTCCCATGTTGACATAAATATTCCAACTTCCCTCAATCCCAACATCAAATCCAAAGTAGAGATTGAACAGTGGCTACTTTGACACAAACTTGTCATTCTCTTCACTTTGACACACGAGTTAACACAACCATTGGTCTCTTGCTTTAGTGACAACTTTGTAGTCATTTATAACTATAAATAATTCAAGCTCCTTCTTACTTCATCTTATTTATGTAACTTTGATATTCCCTTTGACATTATTTAAAAATATACTAATTAATTTAGTACTCAAAGAATTGACAGATCCAACCTATTAGCACCGCCTTTTTGTTTTCCATTTAAGAGTCGGTTTTAAGTCACGTCGCGACCCATGCGTCCAAACATGTGAAGTCAGGTACGTAGCACCGTGAGTTTGAAGTCAGCAAGTGGTTGGTTTTCCCTTGAAAGCAGGAAGAGATGTCAGAGTCGAAACTTGTATAAGTGGTACGGGTATGTCTTTTCCAAGAGAGTTGAGTCCCGTTGAGAAACCAACCTCTACGTGCCTAGGTCAAGTCAAGTGGTTAATGGAAATCGCATTAGCAAGTACAACAATTATTATCAGTTCATCATGAAAGCCGAGGGAATGAAAAATCATGGCGTTTGTGTCATCCACGCCCAACAAACCTTATCACCTATATCCTACACGTGGGGATTTTCCATGGAAAACCTACAACTCGACTTGGAACATCTCGTCGCTATGAATTGATTATCCTCCAGCATGATCTCCTCTCTTGTCCAACTCATTATAAATCTCAGATGTTCGACACTCTCTCCAGTCGCAGAACCAGGCCCGAACTCTGTTTGCATTTCCCCTTGCCAATCCAGTTTGTTCAAAGTTCCCCCCCTGTGCATTTGCTAGATATACTGCGCGCAGACTACACATTTGTCACGCCATGGTGAACTCTCAGAGCGCAAGGAAAGGCACGCGGAGCAGCAGAACTGCAAGGTCTGAGCCCCAAAAAGACTGGGAGTCGTTCTCACCTACGGCGGGCATCCCCAAAGACGTGAAAGGAGCTATTCTTTTACCTACAGAGAAGACTAGATCAAACCGCGCAAAATCCAAAGCGGAGGAACTCGAACAGGAAGGGAAGATAGTAGTAGCCCCCTCTCCCCAACAACAAATGCCTTGGAGGAGGGGCAGGGTGAGGAAGAACAAGGAGACCATGGAAGCGCGAGTTTCAGAAGAGCCATGTGCCAGATCGGTAGTCGAAGAACTACTCGTGCGCGCCATCTGGCTAGAACCTACTGGAGGACCGAGCCACGAAAACAGGAGCAGAACAAGGAGAGAGGATATCACATGAGCGAATAATTAAGAGCCATCTCAGCCACTGAAGCAGGCAAAGTTGGCTATCATTGAACTCTATCAAGAAAACATGGAATTGAGGCAGCAGCTAGCATCAAAGACTATGGAAGCGTCAGTAGTGTAGGATCGCGAAGAGAACGTGGCATGGTTGAAAAGGAAGATCAGAGAGGCGCATGACACCATTGTACAGTGGTGAGAAGCACAAATACTGGCGAAAGACAGGCATACAAAGCATCCCAGAGAAAGCGAAGTGATCGAGAAGGAAGCCTACGTGGTTCTTGCCAGCGCGCTGAAAAAAACAAGTTTAGCAAGTGTTTGTTTCTACGTCCGAAGAACATAAGACAAATCTTGGCAGTTTTGAGGGACACGTTTCACAAAGCACTATACCGTTTTGAGAACGGTCGTGACAATCGAACAACCACTTGCTGCACACTTTCCTCCAGCAAATGAACGCATAACATAAATCATAGACGTTATAGCAGACAACAAGATCCTGACAGACACCTGTTTGTTGAGACACCTGATCAAAGGGATACAACGACATATCTTTTCTCCATATCAAAACCTGACCGATGATCATATCCCATTGGAAAACTGCAAGTGGTCTTGACTGAACTGATGTGATTATTGTCTATTTTTGGAAAGGACCATGCGAAGAGTCTCCGACGCATGCTACTCAGTTTTCCTAGTTTTAGGGTTAGCAGTTAGGAGGCAGGGTAGCCGAAGCGATGCCCTCGTCTATATATTTCATCTTTTCTATGTAAGCCAGGTTAGTTGGAAAAAATTTGGTAAACGAAAACTATTGTATGTAATCTGAGTTTTGACCGGAATTTAATGCAAATGTCCTGTAACTTGATGAAAAGATTCTAGTTGTAACAGTTGGATGTATTGTGCTTTCTTTCTCTGCGTATGTGCTTCATGTTATCTTTATTTCATATATTTTTATGTCTATTTCGGAATGAAATTTAGAACCCTTTCCGAGAGAGCCCTCTCCATATCCGAAAGGCTAGTTTTAAGTCTCAAAGTTGGTTGAAAAAGTTACCTTCGTCGTCTATTTGTCAGCCGAATAGATTTATGGAGTGCTAACATTCTGGCTTCGCTGTCGGGGACGAAGTTGAACAGATTTTCCCTAGGAGAATGACAAACGTTGTAGTTTGACCCCTGAGGGTAACAGAGGGAAAAATATCCATACCGGCTGAAACGCTTACCCTGGTGACTCCAGTCCAAACAGACTAGTAGCTCCAAGTAGCATAGTTCAGGAAACCTGGCTCTAAAGACGATTTACACCAGAGAGAATCCTGACCCAAACCCCTCGGAGCCTGTGTACGAACCCGAGAAGATTTTGCGCAAGGCTAGAGAGAAAGCACCGGACCCGTTCTACTACCTAGACAGAAGCCTGTCCTTTCCCAAAGGCGACACGCAGAGCATTGGCGACCTTGAGTTTGATGCATTCTTCGAGCAAACTCTGTTCAGGTTGAAGTTAGAAACTAGTTTGGATGAGACTGTTTTCGACCCAAAAAATTCCAAGCCCTAGTATGAATAATATCCCTCAGAATCTGAATCCTCCTAGGGCTATGGCTGCTAGATTCGCTCCCCTCATCCTGCCTACCCAATTGCATGACTTGCCTCAAAATTATAGCCAGAGGATCAGGCTCTACGACGTTGAGGGAAATGTTTCCGCTCAGAGGCACCTGGATTGGTTTAATTATTTCATCGACCCGGAGGAGGTGGACTACGCAAATGAAAAAATGAGGTTGTTTACGCAAAGCCTTTCGGGAGATGTAAGAAAATGGTTCAAATCCCTCCCACCCGCGAGCATTCGGGACTTCTCTGCATTCAAGACGTCATTCCTAGATAAATGGGGAGACAAGAAAAACCCTTTGCAACTGCTGACACAATACAATAGCATGAAGAAAGCACCGGAGGAGACGGTGCAGGGATTCTCAACCCGTTTTTTCAAGTTGTACAACTCGATCCCTGCAGAAGTCAAGCTGCACCCCGGTGTTGCGTAGTTATTGTACACAGATTCCTTCGACAATGATTTCGCCCTGTTGTTAAAATAAAGAAGGTCAACGAATCTAGATGCTATAATGAGTAATGTTGTCGAAGTCGAAGTAAACATGATGGCGTAGGGAAAAATAAAACCAAGGTTCAACCGAGGTGACAAGAGACCCCCGAGAGATGCACAACCATCGACTTCGTGGTCCTCAGAGGATAAATTCGACATGATGATGAAGACCATGGAGAATTTTATGGAGAGAATGTCCATGGAAAACATACCTGTTTCCTGAGAACAAAACGACCCACCTCCCAGGAATCAGAACCTCAGAAGGGGTCAAATCCCTCAGATCAGAAAAAGAGAATAGAAAGAGCAAAGGGATCAAGGTGACCAGCAAATGAGACCCCCTTTCCAGAACAACTACGCAGACGAGGATTTCGACTAGACATTCGACGACCAGATGCATTATTGTGATGACCAAAACCCGCATGTGTTCTTGACGAAGAGAGAGCATGATCGGTATATGATTAGAAATGAAGACTTCGTGCCAGAGGTCGATGATGATATGATACTCGAAATAGATGATGCGTCGTCTTGGGAGACGAGAGAGTTCAGGAAAGGCTATCAAAATACCATCATGAAGTTCCAGAAGAAGTACAACCTCCGGAGCAAAGACGTGCCTACTGAGTCACAACAAACAAACCCCATAAGGAAGCCTCCGGTGGACACCCCTTCCACAAGCCGACCAAGGTCGGAAAATGCGACCAAGGATGTGACAGAGAAAGCTAAGTCGAAGGAGGAGGTCCCCAAGAAAGCTTCGAAGACAGGATGGGAGACGAGCAGAAAAGAGGTAGAGAAAACTTGTCCCCCTTTCAACTTTGAATAGGGGATGGCCAAAATAAAAATCTCTGTCCCATTCAATGAACTTATTAGAAAGGGAGAGTATCGGGAAGAAATCATTAAAATGTTGAAAATGGGGGGGACCCCCGATACTCTGAATATTCAATATGATCACCCCACCATCCTTTTTGGTTCGTGCGTTGAAGAGACAAGCGATACCAAAGACATCCCTCCTTTCTATGTCAGTCTGAAGATCCATGACATGAACCTGCATAATGCCATGCTAGATTATGGCACGTCGCACAACCTCATGCCGAAGGTGATCATGGATGAACTAGGTTTGGATGTCACCAAGCCATACAAAGACATTTTCTCCTTTGATTCGAGGAAAGTCAAGTGTTTAGGCCTTATCACAGACCTAGTTGTATCGTTGGCTCAAATCCCCACTAAGAACATGGTCATGGACGTGATCATCGCAGACATACCCCCAAAATTTGGCATGTTGCTCTCGAGGTTGTGGGCTGTGAAATTGAAGGACACGTTGCATATGGATATGTCGTACGCCACTATCCCTGTTTTTGGCCATGACAGAAGGCGGTACAGAGAAGTGTTGCTGAAATACTTGGTAAGCAACAAGACACAACCACACAATCATCCCATATACGCCGTCGATACCGAGGTGGGTTCTTATATATTCTACAATGAATTGATTTTCGAAGAGGAAGGACCGACAACCATTATAATAGCTGACGAGGAGATCGCGCGGGAAACAACAAAATGCGCTGACCCAAAAGACCGCGTGGAAAACAGGGTGTGGAACATGAGTTTTGACGACACAGTCAACAGAGAAGGAGCTGGGGTCGGCGTATGGGTGAGCCCCCCTGAAGCAATCACAAAGCTGTGCTCATACAAGCTCGCATTTGAATGCACTAACAACATGGTCGAGTATGAAGCACTAATCTTGGGCTTACAAGTTCTAAAAGAATTGGGCGCGCAGAAGATAATAGTGCGTTGAGATTTCGAGCTGATCATAAATCAGGTAAAGGGTGTATATCAGACCAAACACCCCAGGCTGAGAGTGTACAGGAATTTGGCTTTGGACCTCCTCGAAGGATTCTCAGAAAATGACCTATCTTCTATCCCCAGAGAGCAAAATCATATCGATGATGTGTTGGCCACCTCAACCTTGGTTTTTAAGATCCCCATCTTCCTGATAATATCAAACACTGGCAAGTGTTTGATGATGACAAACAGGTGGAAAGATTCCTCCTTATGAGAGACGAGTTTGCTAATACATTCATTGATGAGGAATGCTACAGCGACGAAGATGAGAGCGTGGATGCGTGCAGTAACGATGACCCTTTCCAAAACCAAATCGCGTGAAGGGACATAACACAATTGAAAAATAATATTATTCCAAAGGGGTTGGTGCCACTGGAAAAGATGTTTGATGAAAATGATGTGGCTAAGAACCCCAAGATCACTGCAAGTGAAGAAGACGTGGAAGACTGCAACATCGGGATTGAGGAGAACCCGAAGATGGTAAAATTATCCAAGACACTTAGTCCAGAGGTCAAGAAAGACTATGTAAAGCTCATGAAAGATTTCCGGGACGTTTTCGCATGGAGCTACGATGACCTAAAAGTGTATGACACGAAAGTGATCCAACATGTCATCCCTCTCAAGGAAGATCATAAACCTTTCAAACAGAAGCTGAGACAGATAAATTCCCTATTGCTTCCACTGATCGAGAATGAGGTAAAGAAGCTTTTCGACACTAAAATTATTGTTTCTTTGAGATTCTCGAAATGGGTAGCTAATTTGGTACCTGTAAAAAAGAAAAGCGGTGAGATAAGATTGTGTGTAGACTTCTGAAATTTAAATAAAGTGTCTTTCAAGGACCAATACCCCGTTCCTAAAATGGACTACATCCTGCAAAAAGTGGTGGGGTCCTAGAAGATGTATATGTTGGACGGGTTCTTAGGATATAATCAAATCATGGTCCACTCGGACGACAGAGAGAAAATGACTTTCACAACCCCATGGGGGACGTTCATGTACCCCAAGATGTCGTTCAGCCTGATGAACGTTGGAGCCACTTTTCAGAGGGCCATGGACATCGCGTTTGCTGATGAAAAGGACAAATTTATTGTGATTTATCTGGATGACATCACAGTGTAATCTGCCTCCGACAAACAACATCTCGAGCACCTAAAGAGGGTTTTCCAAAAGTGCAGAAAGTTCGGTATATCACTAAATCCAAAGAAATCACACTTTGCTGTGGAAGAAGGAAAGTTGTTAGGGAAAATCATTGTTGGACAATTGAGAGGGGGGGNATAATGCAAGGAGGTAAGCAATAGAATATTCAACATCAATCACACACATGAAGTATACAGCGACAGATATTTCCCGAGGAAAGCCATAAAGGGAAAAACCTCTTCTTCTTGATATGATAAGTAATCTGTACATTATCATTCTTATGAGCACCAACTCATTGTTAGGCTACCACCTCTATTTTGCAAGCTGCAACTTGTTGAGAGCACCAACTCTCTGATTTCTCTAGGACCTACTAGAAGGAAGCACCGACTCCCTGGTTTCTCTAAAACCCACTAGAAGGAAGCACCAACTCCCTAAGTGTTCCAGCACCAACTGGATGGAAGCACCAACTTCCAGTCACACAGGCACCGACCTGTATAATAGAGAACAACAATTCTCCCTTGCACCACCCTGCCACCCTGATTTTTCTAGCTGCAACCAGATGGACGCTACATCTCCCTGTTCTTCAAGCACCCACTTAAAAATCTGAGGGCACCAATCCTCCCTAGCATCTCCCTACCACCTTGAAATATAAATCTTTTCCTTTTACAACTTATCACAGTGATACAAAATTTATCTATGGCTTACCAGTCACATCACTATTCTGCTACACTGCTATGCTTTGCCTGCATCAGTGTCTCTCTGCTCACATTCTTCTTTGGGATTTATGTTCTTCTGCATTTTATTCTCTTTGCAACATTTCCCTTCTATGCGCTATGCCTCTTCTGTGCATTTCAACATCTCCACACAACCCTCTTCTACTCACATGAATCATACACAATAGCAGCCCCCATCTCCTCTATGTTCTGCATTTTTATAGTCTCTGTGCACCTTTTGCATTCTTCATGCGCTATGCCACTACATACTCTTCACTGTATTATTGTTCTCCCTACAGGTCATTCACTGCAGCTTTTTCATCCCTTCTACTCCGCTCAATCGTAGAAATGATTCACATCTCTATGTTGCATCCATTTCCTCGTCAAGTCATCTCATGATCATCATAGCCATTCTTCATCTTCTCTGGCAGTTAGCTTCATGCGTTCATCATCACTGGCCCTTATGCTGATATTCTTTGGCTTCACTAGCTGTAACAGTCTTCGACGCTTTACCATCTGTCAATCACCTCTATGATGAGTCTACACTCCTCTAGCAGTTACCTCGAGACTCTTCGGTTCCTTTGACAGTCGCCCTATAGCTCCTTGAATTCTTAGGCCGATTTCATCACTACGTTCTGGCAGTTTCAACCAATCAAGTATGGCCTCTCTGGCTTCTAAGCCCCCTTGTTCATGTGGCCTCCGGCAGTGACCAAACGCCTATTCAGAAGGCGCTTCATGACTCGCGACCTCGGGGATCTTGGTATGAGACATCTCGACTTTCCCAAGTCGAGATCTCCGAAATGGGGCTTAGCTGGGCTAGCTCCTTCCTCTCACATGACCGCGAGCTGTGACCAAGCGCTTATTCAAGAGGGCGCTTTACGATTTCGATGATCTCCGATGTGGATCCCAGTGACGTGCTAGCTCCTCCCTTAATCCTTCGACAGCGTGACATCCAGTTGTGACCAAGCACTTTTTCAAAGAGCACTTCGTATCAGATCAACAGTCGAGATCTCATCCTTTGATCGACGACTGCGATCAATATCTGCATTTCAGGATTTTGCGTTTCGCGATGTCAAAGGTTAGATCACCTCCCTTCTTCCAAGTCCCAATTCTCTGAAGCCTTCTCCAGATCAACGACCCACAACCCTTTGTGGTTCAACGATCTAGATTTCATCAGGATTTCACGTTTCGCGATATCTGCGAGTTGCTCGACGTAGTTATCTCGATTCACGATTCTACGAAACTGCTCATCTGCTGCCACGTATCCTCTGGATCGAATGGTCCAGAATTCATCTTTGAGACTTGAGACTTCATTCTTTGTTGTGACAAATCAACGGTCTAGAAACCTTTGTGATCCGACGACCTATATCATGTCACGATTTCGCGTTTCGTGAGTTGGAAGGTCTAGAGCACCTCCTTCCTTTGACTTTCGAGTCAGAGAAATGTTGATCGCTCGCCACGTGTCCTCTGGATCCAACGGCCAGGATTGTTTCGTGACCTCGTGTATCACGAGTTCCCACACCTCGATCCTTTGACTCCTCGAAAGTGCAAGTCAGCGAAATTCCAATCGCTTGCCACGTGTCATCTGGATCCAACGACCAGGATCATTTTGCTACCTTGCATATCGTGATTTCGAGGGGTTAGAGCAACTCCTTCCTTTGACCTTTCAGTCAGCAAAATGTTGATCTTTCGCCACGTGTCCTCTAGATCCTACAACTCAGGTCATTTCACAACTTCGCATATCGTGAGTTTGAGGGGTTAGAGAACCTTCTTCCTTTGACCTTTCAGTCAACGAAATTATGATCTTTCGCCACGTGTCCTCTGGATCCTACGGCTCAGGTCATTTCGCGACTTCGCATATCGTGATTTTGAGGGGTAAGAGCACCTCCTTCCTTTGAGCTTTTAGTCAACGAAATGATGATCTTTCACCACGTGTCCTCTAGATGATGGACGGTTCCGATGACTTCAGGACTTGTCTCATGCACTTTCCTTAGGATCCAATGGCTGTTAGTCTACGCACTTAGATCTAATGGCTGAGATCCGATCTCCTCATCTGCACTTCCTCTAGTCATTGGATTCTGATCTAATGGCCACTGACGCTCCTCCTTAGGAGCTTACGCTTCCTCCTGACCTGGAAGAATGTCTAAGTGTCAAAGGCCTCGACCTTTGAACCTTCTGCAAGTCCTTCTCTTGGACCTCGGCTGCACGTCTGGAAAGCGCAAAAGCACTATCTCTTTTGATCTTTATTGTTCCTGCATATTGTTCGCTCCTTTCCTATTTTCCATCAATGCACACTCACGCTATTCCTCCTGAGCTTCTCGAGCTTTCTCTTATGTGTTATCGTTTTTGTTCTTTCCATGCACACTCTGCCTGTAAACCTGCCAACGTCGTTGTTGTTCTTTCCGTCAATGACAAGCAAACTCTGCCTGTAAACATGCCAACAATCTCCCCCTTTTGCATTGATGGAAACCTTGAATGGCTGCACAGTTTTAATTAGATCTTCAACTGTAGCATTCAGATCTCTCCTTTTCTCCCCCTTTGACATCAATGTCAAAGAAAACACGCTCCCCCTGAGCTGTTGTAGTATGTTTTGGAGGTATCAGATATTCAACCAATACATACTCCCCCTGACATGATGGACCCTCTTATTTGAGTCCTACAGAGTATTTGTATTTAACTCACAGTCTTCTCCTTCTGAATCTTGGACTTGTTCATCTTCAGCTTCAGCTGTGTCCTCTGTAGCAGACTCAATATTTCTCACCTCTCTCACTGCGACTCGTTCATCAACCTTTTCTTGTCATAACTAAATGAATCCCCCTGTCACGCTTCTCTGATCTTCTTTTACAATAACTTCATTTTTCTTCCATGATGCCTACAATCCAAGGCTTTTATGACCAAATTCATTACAAGAAAAAGCCACTACAAACACTCTCATACCTGCTTTCCCATTTTACAAATGAAGGACCTGTGTTAGAATTCTAAGGAGTATTGATTTATTCCTTGTTGTATCCAAGACCAGATTTGTCATTTGGTGATCTCTGTCTATCCAAGATCTCATCCAGGATCATGGAGTTGTGCAAGAATTTGATTTGGGTGTTTGACTTCTCAACCTTCTTTCTAAGGTTCACAACTTCTGCTTCCAGCTTATGACATGATTCTTCTTCCACTTCTTCTTTTCTTGTATGGGAAGATTCAATATCAACATTATTGTCTATCCTTATGCCTTTAGCCACCACTTGTCCCAAGTTTACATTTTTCACCTTACAATCTTTGGACATGAACACCTCTTCACAGCCTCTGTCACACATTTGACTTATACTGAGCACATTATGTTTTAGATTATCTATAAGCAAATCATCCTGAGAATATTCTTTGCCATTACTCAAACTCACCATCCCTTTATCCTTGACTTTACTTGGTTCATCATTTTCAAAGATCACGTTTCCTGTTTTGCTTTTTCTTATAGGAAGAAGCTTATCCTTTTCTCCAGTCATGTGCTTGGAACATTCACTGGCTATATTCCATGAGTCCTTTTGTTTTTGAGTTGAAAGTACTAGACCACATTTTTCACTATCTTTCCTTTTCCATGTGCTGGCCTTTCTAGCTAAGAGCTTTATCTTTGGATCTGATTTGTAGTTATTCAGATGGAAATTTGCAGCTTTGTGGCTGAAGTTATGGTAGTTATAGCATTCAAACTCATTGTTCAATATGTCAAAGTGATTGTTACAACGTTGTCTACTCATTGACTGTTTATTATCTCTTGACCTCCTCAGTTGCATGTCTCTAAACTTAATTTGACAATTTGCAATCTATGGTTGTTTGTTTCTTGGTTGTCTCATTCTCTATTGTGGCAGATATTTATTCCTTGGTAATCTTGATTTCTCATGTCTAAATCTTAAGGAACAATTTAGAACTTTGTGACAAAAGTTATAACAGTAGAAACAATATCCATAGAAAAAAATCTTTCTACCTGGAAAATGGTTGTCTTCTTTGAGCAGGTCGATTTCTTCCATGCTGATGATTTCCTTGAGTAGAGGGTGTATTATTTATTTGTTCTACAGATTCAGTTCTGACACCTTTTTCTTTACTCCTCCCGGGCGGTTGATTGTCTTCCTTTGTTTCTGCAGGCTTGTTGTGGTCATTGGTTGTAGATTTGAAAAACTTGATGGAGTCTTTGTTGCTTGGCTGACCACTACTTGATCCCTCTTCATAACCCAAACCAGTTTTCAACTTTGGGTTCCTTTGCTGATTCAGAATGATGGTTAATCCTTTTGAGGCTTTAATGCTTGGAAGATTTTAGACATACAATGCTTTAAACTTCTCCATCTCTTTTCTGGTTTTTACTACCTCTTCTTCCAAGGCGTCATATCTTTCCTTCTTTTCTTATAAATGTTGTTTTAGAATGTCTTCAATTTTCTTTACCTCTTCTAATTCCACCTTTAGCGGGGCAAAGCCTTCATTAGGTTTTTTACTGCCTTTCTTGAGCTGTGTCAGCAATTGTTTTTGTTTTCTCTTCTTAACTCCGAGTCTGTCAATCTCTTTTAAGACACTGATCAACTCTCCTTCCAAGTCAACCACAGCTTCTTCAATGTTAACATTACTTCCTGTTCTTTCATTATCACAATCCTCTTTGGCCATAAACACTAATCCATTTACCTTATCTTCACAGGAAGAGTCACTATCTGTGTCTTTTGAAGAGTCATCATTGTTTACACATAAGATTTTCTTTTTATCAAATATTTTGGATTTGTACTTCTCTTCACCTTTAGAGTTATGGTCCTTCTTCTTGTGTGGACACTTATATGCAAAGTGACCTATCTTTCCACAGTTAAAGAATTTGAATGGAAACTTGCCTTGGTACTTTCCTAATCCTTTCTTTAGTCTTCTCACAAATTTTTCTTCAATTTCNTCAGCCTCAGAATCCTCATTCTTGCCTTCTTTAAAATACACTTCTCTAGTGGTAGATTTATCTTTACTAATCCTCATTTCATAAGCAGTTAGAGTTCCTAGGAGTTGATCAATAAACAGAGTCTTAAGATCATTCAGTTCTTCTATTGCAAAAACTTTTGGATTGAATCTATCGGACAAAGATATTAAGATCTTCTGAACTAATACTGCGTCTTCCATATTCTCACCAAGACCTTTCATGGCATTCACAAGCTCCTCAACTCTTAAGAAAAATGTGTTAACTGTGTCATCCTCATTCATCTTTAGTTGTTCAAACTATAATCTATAGGTTTGAAGCTTGGCATCCTTTACCTTCTCATTACCTTCATAACTGCTAATGAGTTT
>SNQJ01S0158004.1:15170-25566 GCA_010110895.2 Picea sitchensis
TCAGCCTCAGAATCCTCATTCTTGCCTTCTTTAAAATACACTTCTCTAGTGGTAGATTTATCTTTACTAATCCTCATTTCATAAGCAGTTAGAGTTCCTAGGAGTTGATCAATAAACAGAGTCTTAAGATCATTCAGTTCTTCTATTGCAAAAACTTTTGGATTGAATCTATCGGACAAAGATATTAAGATCTTCTGAACTAATACTGCGTCTTCCATATTCTCACCAAGACCTTTCATGGCATTCACAAGCTCCTCAACTCTTAAGAAAAATGTGTTAACTGTGTCATCCTCATTCATCTTTAGTTGTTCAAACTATAATCTATAGGTTTGAAGCTTGGCATCCTTTACCTTCTCATTACCTTCATAACTGCTAATGAGTTTGTCCCACATTTATTTGGCAGTTTCTAAGTGCATAACTTTTAAAAATTCTGCTTCTGCAAGCCCACTGAGAATAGCATTCATAGCCTTAGCATTGAAGCTGAATTCTAGCTTGTCATCCTTATTAGCTAGTACAATTGGCTGTACATAACTAGTCTCTACCACATCCCATACATCTGCACCTAAAGCCATCATGTAGGTTTTCATCCTAACTTTCCAGAAGCCAAAGTTTGTTCCATTGAGCAAGGGAACCTTATTGGTTGAAGTTCCTCCATGGCTAGTCATGTTTAAGCTCTAGGATCTACCCTTAAATAAAGAGAAATTTCTCTGATACCAATTGTTGGACAACTGAGAGGGGAGGGTGAATCAGTTGTTACTATTCTTAAACAATTATACTTATTTTAAAATCTTTACAAAGCACTCAATGACAATCACAATAATGCAGGGAGGTAAGCAATGGAATATTCAACATCAATCACACACATGAAGTATATAGAGACAGATATTTCCTGAGGAAACCCATAAAGGGAAAAACCTCTTCTTCTTGATATGATAAGTAATCTGTACATTATCATTCTTATGAGAACCAACTCATTCTGAGGCTACCACCTCTATTTTGCAAGCTGCAACTTGCTGAGAGCACCAACTCTCTAATTTCTCTAACACCTACTAGAAGGAAGCACCGACTCCCTGGTTTCTCTAGCACCCACTAGAAGGAAGCACCAAATCCTTAAATGTTCCAGCACCAACTGGATGGAAGCACCAACTTCCAGCCACACAGTCATCGACCTGTATAACAGAGAACAAAAGTTCTCCCTTGCACCACCCTGCCACCCTGGTTTTTCTGGCTGCAACCAAATGGAAGCTACAACTCCCTATTCTTCAAGCACCCACTTGAAACTCTAAGGGCACCAATCCTCCCTAGCACCTCCCTACCACCCTGAAATATAAAGCTTTTCCTTTTACAACTTATGACAGTGATACAACATTTATTTATGTCTTACCAGTCACATCATTGTTCTGCTACACTGCTCTGCTTTGCCTGCATCAGTGTCTCTCTCCTTGCATTCTTCTTTGGGATTTTTGTTCTTTTGCATTTTATGCTCTGTGCCACATTTCCCTTCTATATGCTACACCTCTTCTATGCATTTTAGCATCTCCACACATCCCGCTTCTACTCAGATGAATCATACACAACAACAGCCCCCATCTCCTCTTTGTTCTGCATTTTTATAGTCTCTGTGCACCTTCTGCATTCTTCATGCGCTATGCCACTGCATACTCTTAACTGCATCATTGTTCTCCCTACAGGTTGTTCACTGCATCTTTTTCATCCCTTCTACTCCGCTCAACTGTAGAATTTCTTCACATCTCTATGCTGCATCCGTTTCCTCGTCAAGTCATCTCATGATCATCATAGCCACTCTTCATCTTCTCTAGCGGTTAGCTTCATGCATTCATCATCACTGGCCATTATGCTGAGATTCTTTGGCTTCACTGGATGTAACAGTATTTGACACTTTTTCATTTGCCAATCACCTCTATGATGAGTCTACACTCCTCTGGAAGTTACCTTGAGACTCTCCGGCTCCTCTGACAATCGCCCTACAACTCCTTGAATTATCAGGCCAATTTCATCACTGCGTTTTGGCAGTTTCAACCAGTAAAGTATGGCCCCTCTAGCTTCTAAGCCCACTCCTTCATGTGGCCTCCAACGGTGACCAAAAACCTATTCATAAGGTTCTTCGCAACTCACAACCTCGAGGATCTTGGTATGAAGCATCTTGACTTTCCCAAGTCGCGAACTCCGAAATGGGGCTTAGCTGGGCTAGCTCCTTCCTCTCACATGACCATGAGATATGACTAAGCGCTTATTCAAGAGGGCGCTTTACGATTTCGATGGTCTTTGATGTGGAGCCCAATGACGTGCTAGCTCCTCCCTTAATCCTTCGACGAGATGAACTCGAACTGTGACCAAGAGCTTATTCAAAGAGTGATTTGTATCAGATCAATGGTCGAGATCTCACCCTCTGATCGACGTCTGTGATCAATATCTGCATTTCGGGATTTTGCGTTTCATGATGTCGAACGTTAGAGAACCTCCATTCTTCCGAGTCCCGATTCTCCGAAGCCTGCTCCAGATCAATGACCCACAACCCTCTGTGGTTCAACGGTCTAGATCTTATCAAGATTTCACGTTTCACGATATCTGCAAGCTACTCGACGTAGTTCTCCCGATTAACAATTATGCGAAACTGCTCATCTGCTGCCATGTATCCTTTGGATCAAATGGTCTAGAATTAATCTTTGAGACTTGAGACTTCATTCTTTGTTGTGACAGATCAACGGTCTAGAACCCTTTGTGATCTGACGATCCATATCATGTCACGATTTTGCGTTTCGTGAGTTGGAAGGTCTAGAGAACCTCCTTCCTTTGACTTTCCAGTCAGCGAAATGTTGATTGCTCGCCAGGTGTCCTCTGGCTCCAATGACCAGGATTTTTTCGTGACCTCATGTATCACTAGTTCCCACACCTCGCTCCTTTGACTCCTCCAAAGTGAAAGTCAGCGAAATTCCAATCGCTTGCCATGTGTCCTTTGGCTCCAACGGCCAGGATCATTTCGTGACCTCGCATATCGTGAGTTTGAGGGGTTAGAGAACCTCCTTACTTTGACCTTTCAGTTAGCAAAATGATGATAATTCGCCACGTTTCCTCTGGATCCTATGACTCAAGTCATTTCGCGACTTCACATATCGTGAGTTCGAGGGGTTAGAGCACCTCCTTCCTTTGACCTTTCATTCAACGAAATGTTGATCTTTCGCCATGTGCCCTCTAGATCCTACGGCTCAGGTAATTTTGTGACTTCGCATATCGTGAGTTCGAGGGGTCAGAGAACCTCCTTCCTTTGAATTTTCAGTCAGCGAAATGATGATATTTCGTCACGTGTCCTCTAGACAATGGACGGTTTCGATGACTTCGGGACTTGTCTCGTGCACTTTCCTTAGGATCCAACGACTGTTGGTCTACGCACTCAGATCTAATGGCTAAGATATGATCTCCTCATCTGCGCTTCCTCTGGTCACTGTATTCTTATCTGATGTCCACTGTCTCTCCTCCTTAGGAGCTTACGCTTCCTCCTGACCTGGAAGAATGTCTAAGTGTCAAAGGCCTTGACCTTTGAACCTTCTGTGAGTCCTTCTCTTGGACCTCGGTTGCACGTCTGGAAAGCGCAAAGTGCTATCTCTTTTGAGATTTTTTGTTCCTGCATACTGTTCTCTCCTTGCCTATTTTCCATCGATGCACACTCATGTTATTCCTCCTGAGCTTCTCGAGCTTGCTCTTCTGTGTCATCGTTGTTGTTATTTCCATGCACACTCTGCCTGTAAACCTACCAACATTGTTGTTGTTCTTGCCATCAATGACAAACACACTCTGCCTGTAAACATGCCAACAATTTCCAAGGAGGGCATTAAGATAGAACCTAGCAGGGTTTAAGGGATCTTGAAGATCGAAACCCCGCGCAGTAAAAAAGAGGTACAATCTCTCCTGGGAAAGGTGAAATTTTTGAGGAGATTCATCCCAAACCTGGCGGAAATCATAAAACATATAACTTGCATGCTCAGTAGGGGAAACGAGATCAAGTGGAACCCGGAGGCCAAGAATTATTTTGAAGATATCAAATTGGCGTTGACTAAAGCCCTTGTGCTAGCCAACCCAGACTTTACAAAAGATTTCCTCCTGTTTTCATTCATCTCAGAGCACATTATTGTCGGCGTACTGCTACAGGAGGATGAATAGGATTTCGAAAAACCAATAGCCTATTTCAGTCGAACGTTGCATGATGCTCCACTAAGGTATGACATTATGGAAAAACAGGCGTATGCCTTAGTAAAAGCCTTGAAATAATTCAGGACATACATATTGCACTCCCATGTAATCGCTTGTGTACCCAACAGTTCGGTAAAATATATCCTGACTCAACCTGACTCGGAAGGAAGGAGAGGCAAGTGGATAGCGACCATGTTAGAATACGATCTTGAAATCAAGCCTACAAAGTTGATCAAAGGTGGTCTCGCAAAGATAATGGCACATTCGGACTGCGACGATGTAGGAATGAATTTCATTGTTGATCTGTCAGAATGTCCTCAAGAAGAAAAAACTGCGCAGGTGCCTCATCAGTTTATTGATTCGCCATGGTATGCAGACGTTATATATGTGTTGGAGAATCTCCAGGCCCCTCCGGGCGCGAGTAAGACAAAGGCCAGATTCCTCAAGCTTAAAGCGGTTAATTTCTGCATCTTGGATAATTCACTTTACTAGAAAGACCCCGGGGGAATATTTTTGAGCTATTTGTTGGAGGATGACGCGAAATGGGCCATACAGGAATTTCATAGAGACGATTGTGGGGGGCACCACTATTAGAAGACCACCGCGCACAAAATCCTAAGGGAGGGCTATTACTGGCCCACAATTTTCGCTGATGTGTATAAAGAAGTCTCCAGTTGCCATGAATGTCAGATTTTCGACTGAAGAAGAAAGCTACAACCCCTGCCACTAAATCCGATCTCAGTTGAAGCACCTTTCATGCAGTGGGGTTTGGATTTCATAGGAGAGATAAATCCACCATCCTCTGCACAACAAAAATGGATACTCACGGCCACTGACTATTTCAAGAAATGGATAGAGGTGATCCCCACAAAACAAGCTACCGACGCAGTCATCATCCAATTCCTGGAGACAAACATCTTGTCGAGATTCGGGTGTCCCGTTAAGATCATAACGGACAATGCGACCGCATTCAATTATAAGAGGATGGAGAAATTTTGTCAGGATTATAACATAACCCTGGGGCATTCCACGACTTACTATCCACAAGGAAATGGGTTGGCAGAATCCTTGAACAAGAGCCTGACCAGGATCATCAAAAGACTACTACAAGACAACAAGAGAGCCTGGCACAAAAATCTTATCTATGCGTTGTGGGAAGATCAGGTCACCACCAAGAAGTCTATATCAACGTCGCCTTTCCAGATTGTTTACGGCACAGATGCAATCTTCCCTACTTCCCTGGGACCTCCCGTTAGGAAGTTGTTGCAAGAATAGGAGGTCGAGCCAAATGATGCACAAAGGAGAATAAACCAGCTAATTCACACACAAAAGACGAGAGAGCAGGTGTATAATTGGTCGCAGCTCCATCGGAAAAAGATAAAGAAAGCCTTCGATAAGCGTTCTAAGCCAGAGGATTTACGGTTAGGTGATATAATTTTGAGATGGGACGTGATAAATGAAGGTAAAGGGAAGCATGCAAAGTTCGACCACCTTTGGACGGGTCCGTTCAGAATCAACGATCATAGCGGAAAAAATGATTATTTTCTAGAAGGATTAGATGGAGAAAGTTTTGATTGGGGCCCTGTAAGCGACATGTTCCTCAAACATTCCCTCATGAAATAAAATCCGTTTGAGTCATTTGTCATTGTAAATATTCATTTTATCTTGCGTCGAGTTAGTAGGCCAACAAAAAATTGAAGCTCGAAGTGAAGGCCCTAAGTTTATGCTGAAGTCTTAGAAGCTGCGTCGATAGGTTTAGTTTGTTTTCCGTCCATCAATTATTTTTCTGAGTTTCTAGAGGTGAAATAAATCCCAATGGTCAGGAACCTGATCTACCACTCTTTGCTACCTCACAGGGAGGATAACATCCCCGTTGGAGCCAAATTTTAGCGCCGCCATTTTTCTTTCCATTTAAGAGTTGGTTTTAAGTCACGTCGCAACCCATGCGTCCAAACATGTGAAGTCAAGTACGTAGCACCGTGAGGTCGAATTCAGCAAGTGGTTGGTTGGCCCTTGAAAGAGGGAAGGGATGTCAGAGTCGAAACTTGTATAAGTGGTGCGGGTATGTCTTTTCCAAGAGAGTCGAGTCCTGTTGAAAAACCAGCCTCTACGTGCCTAGGTCGATTCAAGTGGTTAATGGAAATCACATCAGCAAGTACAACAATTATTATCAGTTCATCATGACAGCCGAGGGAATGAAAAATCACGGCGTTCGTATCATGCACGCGGGGATTTTCCATGGAAAACTTGCAACTCGACTTGGAACATCTCATCGCCATGAATTCACTGTCCTCCAGCATGATATTCTCTCTTTTCCAACTCATTATAAATCTCGTATGTTCGACACTCTCTCCGGTCACAGAACCAAGCCCAAACTCTATTTGCATTTCCCCTTGCCAGTCCAGTTTGTTCAAATTTCCCCCCCCTGTGCATTTGTTGGATATAATGCATGCAAAATACACATTTGTCGCACCATGGCGACCTCTTAGAGCGCAAGGAAAGGTGCGCGGAGCAGCATAACCCCAAGGTCTGAGCCCCAAAAATACTGGGAGTTGTTCTCACATACGTCGGGCATCCCCAAAGAAATGAAACGAGCTATTCTTTTACCTACAGAGAAGACCAGATCAAACCACGCAAAATATGAAGTGGAGGGATTCAAATAGGAAGGGAATACAGTAGGAGCCCCCTCTCCCCAACAACAAATGCCTCGGAGGAGGGGTAGGCCGAGGAAGAACAAGGAGACCATGGAAGCACGAGTTTCAAAAGAGTTGCGTTCCAGATCAGTAGCTGAAGAACTAATCATGCGCGCCATTTGGATAGAACCTGCTGGAGGATCGAGCTGTGGAAATAGGAGTAGAACAAGGAGAGAGGATATCACAGGAGCGAATAATCAAGAGCCATCTCAGCAATTGAAGTAGGCAAAGCTGGCTATCATTGAACTCTATAAGGAAAACATGGAATTGAGGCGACATCTAGCGTCAAAGACTATGAAAGCGTCAACAATGCAGGATCGCGAAGGGAACGTGGCATGGTTGAAAAGGTAGCTCAGAGAGGCACACGACACCATTGTACATCTGCGAGAAGCACAAAGACTTGAGGAATAAAGGCATATAGAGCATCCTAGAGAAGGCGAAGGGGTTGAGAAGGAAGCCCGCGTGACTCTCACCAACGCATAGAAAAAACAAGTTTAGCAGGTGTTCGTTGCTACGTCCGAAGAACATAAGACAAATCTTGGCAGTTTTGAAGGACATGTTTCCCAAAGCACTATACCATTTTGATAATGTCTGTGACAATCAAACAACCGCTTGCTTCACACTTTCCTCCAACAAAAGAACGCGTAACATAAATCACAGCTATTATAGAAGACAAAAAGCACCTGACAAACACCTGTTCGCTGAGACACCTGATCAAAGGGATACATAGACACATATTTTCTCCATATCAAAACCTGACCGATCATCAGATCCTAGTGGAAAACCTGCAAGTGGTCTTGAGTGAACTGACGTGATTATTGTCTATTTTTGGAAAGCACCATGCGAAGAGTCTCCAACGCATGCTGCTTAGTTTTCCTAGTTTTAGGGTTAGCAGTTAGGAGGCAAGGTAGCCGAAGCGACACCCTCGTCTATATATTTCATCTTTTCGATGTAAGCCAGGTTGGTTGGCAAAAATTTGGTAGACGACAACTATTGTATGTAATCTAATTTTTGACCGTAATTTAATGCAAAGGTCCTGCAACTTGATGAAAATATTCTAGTTGTAACAGTTGGATGTATTATTCTTTCTTTCTCTGCGTATGTGCTTCCTGTTATCTTTATTTCATATCTTTTTCTGTCTATTTCAAAACGAAATTTCAAACCTACAGATTCATTGTACAACGCCCCTTGTTCGTGCCACTTAGACAAAATGTTTTCCTCTAAAGCTAACTCTGAATTCACCTGCAACGACGCTCTGAGTTACTTCATGTACTTTATCCCGCCACACATCACAATTTTACACTGAAGACTATTGATCGCCTAGCCTTATCCTCTCAATTTTAGTAACTGAGTCATTTTTCCCCGCCTTGTCCTCAGATCAACTCCATAGCCCAAGTCTTACTTTCTTGCATCGATATAACCAGAACCTATTGTATCCAAGGTATTAAATCTATCCATTGTTCTCAAAGCCATATCATGCATGGAGACACCGCCCTTTCTGAGAGAGCCCTCTCCAGATCTGAAAGGCTAGTTTCAGGTCTCAAAGTTGGTTGAAAAAGTTACCTTCATCATCTGTTTGTCAGTCGAACAAATTTACAGAGTGCTAACACAACCCATATATATTAATTAGGCCAAAGGCATTCTTTTAAGGGAGAAGTTCCTTCCCAATTTCTTCGTCTATCTGGAACCTCTTATAGCTTGCTCGTTGTCCATTATGAAACCTTATCACAAATAGCCACATGTAAGAACACACAGAATTCCAACCAATGACCACACCAAACGTCTCTGCCATTTCACATGCGCATACACTAACGTGGAAGGAAACCTCGCCAGTGATGTAGTTACTCTTGGACCTTTGAACATAAGGACAACTACTCTTTGAATTCTGGGCGTGGATGGGTTTCAACCATGGGACTTTATCCTTCATTTCTCAACTGCAAACCATCAATATTTTGCCCAAAATCTCATAATGTATCTCTGATCATTTCCTTTCTTCGGATTCTCTAGGACTCGTTTTCTTCGAAAATTCTCATTTTTGCCAAATATTTACCACTGCATGCAATTGTTTACAATGAAACATTTTCTATTCATCCAAAATTATCTTTTTTTCACTGCACACAAAGTTTTACAATGGAAGATTGACTATTCATCCAAGATCAAACTAGTAACTTTCATCCCAAAAGAAAATATTTTTTGGGTAGTGTTAGCCAGGATATGTCAAAACTTTGGGCGGGTACTTTTACACTCTAAAGTCACAACTGTGACATCTATTCCTTAAAAGAAAATTTCATTGAAGTGTTTAAGAATAATTTGGACTAAATTATAGTGTAGATTGGCATAACCTAGGATTACAATTCCATGTGAACAGGTAAATATCAACGACCCTGTTTCATAATTATATCATGTAAAATGGTTTCATGTTGGCAATTCATATCAAATCTAGAATTGAGATTCCGATCGGAAGGATGTAAACTCATTGCCCCTTGGGGAAAAGATGATTTTCATGTGACTCTTATGTCTATTTGTTATAACTTTGGATATAAGTTGAATTTATAAAAAAATAAATTAAACCCTTTTAAGCATAATCAGAGAATTCAAATTTATGTAGCAAGTAATGAGAAAGAGCAGACAGACAATTGAAACTTTTTTCCAATGATAGGTGTGGAGAATAATTTTCTCACGGTTCTTTGCCAACATTTTTCATTTTACATGCTTATTATAGAACATCTTCTCATGATTTTTGTAACAAAACTTTGTAACATTTACAAAATTATTATCATCTACCACTTTTGACACATGAAATTATAATAGAAATTACAAATGGGTTGGTAGGTGGATGAAAATAACAAAAAAAAAGAAGGTTAATTTAATAATAAATACAAATAATATACTTGTCAAATTCTTAAAAAAAAATTACTTCATATTAATTAAGCCCTAAAAAGTAGTACGGTGTACAAAGTTTCAATGGGGATTTAACATTATTTAAAAATTAATTATGCATTTTCCAATAAATTAATTTGATATTCAACTTTTAAAATATTGAATTTTTTAAAATGATATAGATATAAAGAAAGAGATTAATAATTTATTAATTTACATGTTTTTTTTCATTAGCATAGCTTATGTAAAATATATTAAATAAGAGTCCATGTTATTCGGGTAAAGTTATAAAATGAGGAGAAAACATTAAAAATAGCTCGCCCCTATCCAACCACTATCTACCAAACCTTTGGTCATCATCTGTCACTTCTCTGCAAGGTCCTACAAACCACCATCACCCTCGTCCACTTGTCCTCTTACCATTTGTGGGCCAAAGAGACTCAATCCTTGGTTTGTAACAACATGTTTGTTAGGCGGAAATATTGTCATTTAATTCCGTTGTAGTACTTGCCGAACTATTTAATTTGTCAATCCAAGGTTTGTAGGCTTACGAAGCACACACACTATATATGCAGGACTGAAGTAGAAGTAATCTAATCTAAATTGTTGAAATG